>QYAH01000185.1:0-57859 GCA_003988945.1 Chaetoscypha palmicola | reverse complement strand
AGTAAAAAATCACATGACATCTCGATATAAGAATAACCTCTAGATAAGGATATATTTTACGGTCCGAAACACATCCTTATAGCGAGTTTCTACTGTAGTCCGCACAGGCTCCGGACGCAATTTCTGAAATGGTTCTATTCAAGCATCTCTCTACCTCCATCTCCTCGCTACCTAACAATATCATCAATACTACTATTCCTATTACTCCCAAACCGTCCTCCAATCCCGCCAAAGCCCCTCATATCCCTCCCAAAGAACTTTCCAATACTCTTCAGATTCCCCTCCACAGCCGCTTTCGCATCGTCCGCTAACGGGCTGCCGATCCTCTCGCTAGCATTGGCCGTGCCCATCCGCTCCACCCCGTCTCGAGCAGCGCTGAACAACTTCTCGCCAAAGCCAGCAGGATCGAATTTGGCGTTGAGAATAGGGGTGCTTGCGCCTCCCATCCCTGACGTCCCGCCAATTCCGAGGCCAACGCTACCAAGGCTGGAGGAGTTCATGAGGGGGGTCATAAGGGGACTCATTTGGACGAGTTGTTCGTTTGTCTTGCCATCTCTGTGAATTCCGAAGAGTTCAACTAGTGTGGGCTGATCTTGTTTCCTTATACCCTTGAGCTCTAGGATTTTGCGGAAATTTGTATCGGAGCGATCGCCGATATGGATTAGATATGCTTGTACTAAGCCTTCTGGCGGTGACGGACGGACTTGGAGGGTTTTGAGGAGAGGATCTATACGTGTCATGCTTTGGTTCACGCGTTTGGCGAAACCTGCTTGAGCCGTGGTCGACGCTGAAGCGGTTGGGGAGTACGAGATCAGATTTGAGAGCTCTTTTGTAAGGACGTATTTGTCGAGTAACATCTGCGGATCAATTAGATGTGTCAGTCAGATGAGGAAGGAGTATTTTACCTGTTCGGCGCCAACTTCTGAGACAGGGCGACATTGAACAACATTTGCAATRTATGAAGTTGCAAGATACTCGACCGTCTTGTCACAAAAAGCTCTCGCGTACTGTTGTTTGCTCACCAACGGTAATATCTCCTTCACTTGAGTCTCTACGTGCCTGAGAAGCTCTCCAACGTAGGAGCTCTGATCACCAACACTCTCCATCTTGCTCCAATTCGTGTTTCTCATCTCTCGCCATGGCGCATCACAGTCCAGCTCGACTCTATGTACCAACGCAGCAACAGCAGCACTAGCAACGCCCATGAATGCATCTGATTGCGATGACAAATCGACCTTGGACATGAATTCATCATCTATCCGCTTTTTGAGATTCTCTTCCAGCTGTTGCGTATTGACATGCCAATAGTCCGCAGTGTTCAGAACTAATATGGTGTTCTCGAGACTCGGTCCGGAGGGAGTTGAGAATACCGAAAGGAAATACAGTAGAACCTGCTGAGCATATTCGTCGAGGTACTTGGCTAATATCTTAGCAAGATCCAGCAGTTTCTCTCCCGTGGAAAGCTTGGCGCATTGTGCGAGTGTAAGTTTGTAGAAGTGGAAAAGCTCGATAGATGAAGCTATTACCGCTTGTGGTGAGAATTCCTCATCRGCTGGAATTAGAGGTTGCGTCTTGTATTTCGGTATCATCGACGCTAGTTGTTTGTCCTGGGAGTCCACCCACAAGCTCAGATACGGCTCGAATGCCTCTGATATTGACCGATCGAAAGTTTGTGGCTTCCCTTCCGCTGATCCAATAGTATCTATGCTTACTCTTGACGGATCGCTTGCGAAGCGCTTCTCCAGACTCTGTTCGAAATCCATAGTCTCTTGCAGACAACTCAGCAACAGGTTGACATCAATCTTCCCTCCATCCGGTCTCCTCATACTCCTCTCCAGTATACCCTTGAAATCATCTCTTGTCCCCTCACAGAAAGAATTGGCGAGCACTTCGTTAACTCTCCACTGAGCAGGAAAGATCCCAGCATGTTCATCCTCATACGCCTTAAGCATTCTTCGAAACCAGCTATACCGCCGACCAATATTATCCAAACTCCCAGCCTCATCATTCCCCCGGAACACCTGTCGATATTCCCTCAATTGTGTATTGACATACCACGTCACCAATCTGGCCCTGGCATTGTCCCCCAGCGCATCCATAACTAAACATGCTTCCCCCAGAACACCCCTTTTAGCAGCCACCTCCCCTCTCGCAAAGGCCAGTTCAAAATCCTCACATACCTGCTCCAGTAACTCCCGCTGCAATTCCGCAACRTTCCGACTCAGCGTAGCAATCTGGTCAATACTCCGGTAACTATTAAAATGTCGCATAAGCTGCAGGACCGCCTGGAGGAGACTGGCACATTCCCTATACTGTCTCGTCTTCGCCAGTCCTCGTAGTTGTTCGTACGCAGTTGTGAGCATCTGCAGTCGTTTCAACGCTGTCATGGATAGTGTGAGGTTCTTCTTTGTGTCGTCCAATCGTTTTATATCCGCTGTCATGGAGGTGATCGTCTGCTCCGTCTCGATCGCCCGCGTTCGTACAGATTCGATCTTGCTGAACAGCTGTGCCAGTTCGTCCTTCGCGGACTGCATGCGTTTGAGGCTCGAGTCGTCGTTGTAGGCCTGCGCGGCCACGAGGTCGGAGATAGAGGACGAGAGGTCATCTTGGTGGGTTTGGAGAGCTTCGGCGGTTTGGCTTATTGATTTAAGCGTTGAGGGATGGGAGAATATTAGATTCAGATGCTCAATTGGGTCGTAGTCCACTGCGGAAGAAATGGTATCAGATATGGTTCAATTAAATAGGAAGATGTGCTGGGATTTGCGATTGACTACTCTACCAGAATCTAAGGATGATGCGGCGTTCATAGTGATGATCTTGTGACTTTTATGAGGGCGAACGATAGATAATCGGTTCCACAATACATTTGGAGCTTAGGTATGACTCTCGGGCGTAAAGTTGTTGCATTAGAAGCTGTATGGGGTTACTGTAGTATTGATGTTGTCGTAATTCGCGACTTGTTCACAAGCAAATGCATAAATTGTGCAGCCTCGCATAAGCTCACCAATAGGTTAGCTGCAACAACACCTCCCGCTGTTGAAATAGTGCTTACTAAGCCGGCATGACCGTGCACAGAGTAGAGATTTACACCCAACTTTGTACTGTAATCTCTGCCATCATCATTAATATACAGTTTATCATACTCTCAATCCTCAACACACACAGCATTTGGACCATCTGTGACAACCTTTATTTTATTACATGCCTCCACAACACACATGTTCACATTCTACATTTTCCTGACGTACCTTTTGATGTAACCATGCCAACTACCCAGCGATATACGCAGCTGCCGGCGACTGCAGGCCCAATTGTGTAATCAATACAGATATCCATGTGTTGAGCGGTCGTGGGGTTATCATCGATTCGATATTATCGATGGAATAGGCGGCTCCAAGTATGACAATGGCGGAGAACTATACACCACAGTGTCCAAGAATGCCCAAACACTTTCAAGGAACGAGTATAAAATATACCAAACCATTAAATCACATATCAGAGCCATCCACTTCTCCTCCCTTCGCAAAGGATCAAGATCAAGATCAACAACACCAAAAAGAGGAAACAAGAATAAAAACCAATTCAAAGGTTTCGGAAGCAAAAACATGTTATATGCGCAGCCGAACCTTTGATGTAACCAGCGATGTGGTCCCCCGCCGTGGAATTACGGAAGGGGTTTTGCTGTTTAGATATATAACGGTCAATAATCTTGATTTCGCTTCTCAAAGGGGCTTCAAGTCTCAACAAGAAGCGAGTATTCATTATCGGGGTACAAATCACAACATCCAGATTATATATACAGCTTACCCTTTTTAACCACACTAGTATCCTCCATCCTCGCAAAAGCAATCCTTCCAATCAAACTTTTCCCCTCCTCAGGGTCAGACACATCTCCAAGACGAACTTTCAAATCCTTAACCATCCTCGCTTTATCCATACCATCCATGTTCACCCCTGCATCCGGCATCCTGATATACTGACTCTCTTTCGCTAAAGAAGATACATATCCCAGATAGTCCGGCACAATAGTTTTCTTCGAGTAAACGACTCCAACGATTGATGCCGAAAGCATGACCAGGGTAGCAACCATGAAGACTACGAGCCAGGAGTAGAAAACAAAATATACCGGACGTTTGCTCGTGATCTCTGCTGGCACTGTAAATGCTGCCGTCTGATTTTGAATCATAGCTATCAGATCTATTGAGGTCGCTGATATGAAACTGGCGTTGTGACCACCGACGGGATTTGCTTCGATGCCTTCGAAAGGTGCACCGAGTATATATGGTGTTGAGTTCCACATGCTTGCGTACAGGTATGAGTTTAGCAACTGGCCAAATCGATCTCCGAAATCTTTTGGAGACACTGACATGAGTGGAGTCTCGCCGTTGTTCGCACCGAGCGATGTCTCGCCCGAGATAATGGTTGCCTGRGTTGAAGGGTTGTAGATGAAGTTCTCAACCATGTTCACAGCATTGTATTGTGGCGTGGAGTTTGGAAGGAGTGCAGTCAAGCCGATGACGACTGTTGGAAAGCTCAGAGGAGTGATCGCCGATGGCATGTGTGGTAGCAGCGAAGGGCGTTGAGCGGTAACACGACAGGTTTGCAATTCTGGAGTCTTGACACAGACAATCGTGGATTCGATATACAATTGTGACGGCTTACAAAATACTGACGTGATAGAATCAAACCCTGAGAATTCCTGAAATGCAAGTGTACCAGAATCGAAGGTCCTGTTCATGAAGGTTGAAGGGAGACAATCGGGACAGCTTTTGGGATACATATAGGGGGTCCCATCATCTGGTTGATACGCCGCAATGTCAGGTCCTTGATATCCAATTGCCCATGCGTCACTCGTGGAGATATTTCGAAAGCTCAAAAACGGCCCAACTTCTGAAATGAGGTCGCTTCTGGGTGCCGGTGGAGCGTTCTGCGCCGAAACACTCATATTACCACATGTTAACTCCACGTAAGTCGACTCCACGGACAAAGTTGTGTTTCCGTTCTGGATGCCGGAGATAGGGAGCCCAAATAAAGACGAATAGTTCGGCGTGAAGTTTCCTGRGAGTTGAAACCATCCTTCACTATCCGCAATGACCCCARCCGCTTGAACACTCGAAAAGTATGGGATTTTCACGTTACTCCATACATCTTCCGTGCTTGCCTTGACTTCTGCTGTTGACAGCAGCGCACTACCAAACAGTACTGAGAACCCGGGAAACCATTGGTTCTGAAAAGGTCCGTTCGGCGCCGAATAACTTTGCTGCCTAGAATTAAAATACGAAACTGTCGTCTCTACAGTAGTAGGTTTATCAATGGTAGTCAAGACTCGCTGGAGAGCTTGTCCTCCAATGGGCTCAAAACACCAAATCGCCATGAGCGCTATGCCAATTGCGTTGAATGATCGAAGTTGGAAATGCGTATGAAAGGTACTCCATATGGTTCGACTTCCCATTAATTGTTCCAGATGTCCGAGATTGCTTCCTTGTTCAAGCTTCCAAGTGGCATATTTGATGGCAGCACGACCAGTGGTTGCACCAAAAAATATTGGATATATAGTCGTCGCCTACAACAATAATTTGTAAGTCTACCATCTGATGACTGCAATGGATCATTACTTACTGCTTTGATTGCAAAATCTAGAATATCAGATTGCCTTTTGTTCACCGTCTGCCCATTCACAACAATGACAGCAACAGTCRAGGCGAAGAACGGTAGCGGCAACATTAACATCACAAAATTGACTATTGMTTCCCAGAGGYCCCATTCTTCACGATGTCCTTTATTCAGTTCTTGCGGTCTTTCGGGCCACGGTTTCGCGTGTAAGCTCTCCGGACTGATATTACTCGAGGAGGTTGACTTCTCAGATAACCCAGTATCATGTCGCTTTTCAAAGTCAAATACTGGCAGTGATGATGTTGGCGATCCGGTTGGTGATTGAAAGGCTACAGGTCCAGTTTGTAACTTTGTCTGGATTGGCATTGCGACGGCCAATGCATAGCTTGGGGAAGTCAACTTCGCCGCTGAAGCATGRGATGGAGAGCTGGGAGATCACGGATCTTTAGCTGAAGGAGAGGCGAGCACCTCAGATCATGGTGGCTGAATGCAAGAAATCAAGCMRCCATTGTGAAACCTTCGATGTCGTCCACTAAGGTTTGATCCATTCAGTCGGTATCAAGACATGTACATCTGATAGTGACATGCGTGGGGAAAAGGATCGCTCATGAACTGTCAAGATGTGCTCGACTCGTCGTTACCAAATTCAACATTGAGATATCATCAGGAATTTGCCTAGAAACTGAAGAAGACTCATTCCCATAAAAATCAAAGATACYAAAACAACACAAGATTAGATATGATGACAGCTGCCATCTGAAAGCTCGGCCCCAACTTGATGGCACGGACTTATCAGAATTGTATCCGAAACACCAATTGTAAGGAACCCAATTGCTCCTCCCGCAAGTTTAATTAGGCGGGACTGTGCCGGGACGATAGATCGTCCAGATATCGTCATGTACTTCGAAGTATCACAGATCAGAATGCGGAGACGAGACAAGACAACCTTAAGTCCCTGCATTCCTCAATCAATGCGGCCGCGTCCGTTTACATACGAATTTCGATTCACATAAGCCGTGCACACGTGAAACAATGCATCCCGCACRTAATGTCCCACCTTTATTCATCTGTGGTCGATATTGCGCCAATCGACGGAGGGGAGGAAATCGATCCAGTCGGTCTATCTAGATAGAAAAGTAAAGATTAACTACCACTAAAACAAGACGTACGGAAATCTTACTCTCTATAGCTTGAAGCGCAAATTTGACATGTCATGCACTCATACTATAAATCTTCAGCCATTGATCAGAGGGACCAACAACATCTTGCATCCAATCGTCACCGCGACTGTATTCGAAAAACACCGCTGCARAAGTATGTTCCAACTGTTTGATRTGGTACCGTTGCGTTACCCAAGGCGTCAATTTTTAAACTCCCTTGGCGAGAAACCCTTGTCATCTATTTGTTGGAGGACGAATTTGTTTCGTATGACCTATAACTAAGTCAATTTAATAAAGTGGAATGATAGGTAATTCATACAAGGAGGTCCCTCCACCTCTTGTCTTGTCCGTTCCAAAGATTAGCGGTTACAGCTGTGTTCATATGGTGCTGTACTACAGCTAGCGAGTCCCTTGTGTTAATTGACGGWGGAGTGGCCATGTCTCTGTATTACGTTGCGAGGAGCCTCAATCGAGTTCACTGTAAGAGATCCTGCGCTGTCGAAGTTGTCGTTTACCTGTAAACAATAATCAATTGACTCTTGTTCATGGCAGAGCAAAAGTGCAGCGGCATCGCGATGGCGTGGAGTGGAGTGKTCGGACCGTATTCTTGGAGTTGCTTAATTCTGATGTGTCATGTCACACAGATCACCTGCTTGGCCATGTCAATTCCCTGAGTCTGGTTGGAATRGTGCTTCGTAGAGAGAGAAGTCAAACCTCGATTTCACAAAGTGTATGGCGTATTGATACCTTACTATATTCATTGCGAATGTGGAGACTTAACATCTTCAAACATTAGAGGCCTAGACGATTGATCACGCAAATGGGCTCTAAAGTTGATTGAATGTTCTGATAGTAATGAAGTATTTGCATGTCTGTTCTATGTAGTATCATAGGTCAAGGCTCGTAAGCTCTAGCTTTCCGTCTCCTGAGAAGCTCCCCTAATGGTATATCATCTTCATCCTCTGCATCCTCATCAACACCAAAATCACCAAGTCTCTCGCCCTCGGCGTTGGTCCAGCCTTCGCCTCCTAGTCTTTCTTCGCTGCCACTTTCGCTGTCCTCCTCTTCGTCTCCTTCTTCGTCATCGTCCAATTCAACTATCCGAGGTCCGGTTAGCACCCCCGCTCCTTTTTGTTGCAGCTTTCGCTGTCTCTGATAGTCGGCTTCTTGCCGTTTTCTGAATGCCTCTTTATGCTCCTCGAGGGTTGCATAGCTGAAAGTCTCGTCGTTTCCACCAGGTATCGGATCTGTCCTTTTCCAGGGCCTACCAACTTTTTCCGGGTCAGGAGGTGGCCAGTATTTATCATTCTCTTCGAATCCATTTTCTTCATATCCGATAGCATCTTCAATTCTCGGCGCTCCACCGAATGGCATGAACCACATTACAACATTCCAAGTGCCCATTCCTTGTACCAAGTTCTTCCAGACGCCAATATCGTAAGGAAATTCCTGAGATTCGATTCTCATTTTCTCGCCTCCGCTAGCGTAGACCCAACCTCCGTTCTTCCTCGCTCTTTCCACAAGTGCCTCATGTCTCTCGACTTCCCAAATCTCAATCATGGTTGTGTTTGTAGCAAGACTATGGGCGGCATGTACGAACAGTACAACGAGGCCGAAGAGAACTAATGTGTTGAGTGCGATGAGAACCAAAAGGTGAGCAAGGGCCCATATCGGAGGGCCAAGGTATGCGGGGAGAGATCGCTGCGACCAGATGAACATGGCGCGAACATATAGGTTGTATTCGAGGATGGACATGCTGACACAGGCATAGAAGACAAAACGTAGAAAATGAGGGAGATTCGTGTGTGAAACGCAATTGGATGTCCAAGGACAGTGGTGGTCCATCTTTGGAATGCACCTACCGGGCGTCAGTCAGGGAAAGCATATGGTAGAGGCAGGAGACTATACCGCTTGCACTTCTTACAATGATGTGCTCGCGGTGGCTTGATGCTATTGCACTTTCTACACCATCGCATACCTTTCGGCACGTCTGGCTCCTTCTGCTGGTCTTCATCGTCACTTCCTTCTTGCTCCCCCTCCTCGCCTTCATCGTTGCCATCAGCCTTCTCCCATTTCACAATCCTGTTTACCCAGCCTTGCGGCCCTGGATCAACCATACATGCTCTATCATAACACCACCAGATGCATAACACAAACCCATTGAACCATAACGCCTCTTCCAACGGTAGCGGACCCGGTTCGATATAATGGAATAGAAATTGCGAAGTGTATGAGAGGAAGAAAATCAAAACGGAAACAGCAGGAATAGCAAGATCTTCGAGGGAAGCAGGAATACGTAAGAGAGCCATGCCAAAGAGAGTAGCCGGCCCACCTGCGAAAGAGGTCGAAATGGGCGTGGTTGATGAGGTGAGCGGTGGTGTGTTGCTTGCGTAGACAGCTAGGCAACGTCGTGGAATCATCAGCCTTACAGCCTTGCGGGCCCGATTGTTTCAACCGTCCTTCGTCCGACTTCGTCGATCGGCCGAACTTCTCMCCGACCCGGACAAGCTTTTTGGGGGACTCCCACTCGCACCAAAACCGGTCTGAGTGACTAAGCAATCCTCCAGCTTGCGCCATGCGATGATTGGTTCCGGGTCGAATATTAGACCGCTAACGCTCCCGTGGAGCGGACTTTGGACGAACTTACTTCGTAAACTCGCTTTCGCGTGCTCTTTCTTCTAACAAGAATTTACCCATTTTCGAGCCACATTTCAAGCCTCATACGAATACCGCACATAGACTCCGAAAACCCATGGACTTGGAGGAATTACATGGAGGTGATAGGAGGAATGCGTGCGTCTAATCCAGTCTAATCCATCACCATGATGACCAAGAAGGAAGTCCTTTGTGCCGCTGCGCAAGTCGTTACAACTTGTCAGTGACTCAGTGCTGGCGGCGTAACTTCAATGTGCGGAGGAGGGTCTGATTTCGGACTTCTGACGGTGGGTCCTGCGCAAAGAATCTGCTGAGGATCATTGTTCTCAGGCGATATATACTTAAGTATATACACTTAAGTATATACACTTCAGTATATACTTAAACAAGGCTGGGCTGCGCTGGTGATTCTTTCCCTTCCTCTGTCGATATATCCTCAAGTAACCTCGTGTATTGTTCCGTTGGTCGTCCCTTCCCCCAGCAAGTGCTTGTGGTATCCTTCGTGCTCGAGGTTCTTCTGGACATTTGCATTTCAAGAGAACACCCTCCCACAGCACAGATAGGACCCACCTACTCCCTCCATCTTTACTCTTTACATCAATACTCATTTATATATCATTTCTTCAACATGTCTACCCGTTCTTCCCCGACCGAAGTCGACGACGCGAACTCCTCTACTCGATCCGTAGCTCCCAGTATATCGAGAAACAGAAGACCATCGCAAGAAGCTCTTCCACCTCTCGAAAACGCAGGGCCTCCACCGTTCAAACCTACACGCAATTTTATGCTCGCTTTCTTGTCAATATGTATCGTCACATTAGCAGCAGCTCTTGATGCTACCAGCTTGAGCATCGCCCTGCCTATCATTACCGAAAAACTRAACGGGACAGCTATTGAAGCATTCTGGTCAGGCACGAGCTTTCTGTTGACAAGTTCTGTGTTCCAGCCTGTTATTGCGGGTCTGAGCCATGTTTTTGGGAGAAAGGAGGTCAGTCAGTGTATGCGCATAAAATGGCTCGATGTTGACAGCTCTACAGATCATACTATACTCCTCAGTGTTCTTCGCTGTTGGCTCTATTGTAGCAGCTGTCGCTAAAGACTTCACCTATATGCTCGTTGGACGATCAATACAGGGTATTGGAGGTGGAGGTATCCTGGCGCTTGGCGAGATTTTGGTCACAGATCTCGTACCGCTCTCAGTTCGAGGAGGTCAGTACTCGTCTCTACATTATCGATGACAAGTTCCTAATATTCTGTCAGCTTGGTTCGGATATCTTGGCGCGACATGGGCGTTAGGATCTGTTACTGGACCGTTGATGGGAGGAGCATTTGCTCAAAATGTCACATGGCGATGGATTTTCTGGATCAATCTTCCCTTCATCGGCGTGGGAGCTGTCGCCATAATGTTTTTCTTGAAACTTGATGAACTTCCAGGAAGTATTGTCGCCAAGATCAAGAAGTTTGACTGGATTGGAAGTGTGATATTCATATCAAGCACTGTCTCATTCTTGATTCCAGTCACATGGGGTAAGTCGTCGTTCACAAACCCTCCCTGCTTCTGAGTATCTGCTGATACGTGTTTACAGGTGGTGTAATGTATCCTTGGGACCACTGGCGAGTTCTCTTCCCTCTCATTGTCGGAGTGGCTGGTATCCTTGGTTTTGCTCTCTGGGAATGGCGGCTTTCCAAGAACGCATTCGATAAAGACGGGGCCCCTATCCCAGGAGACATGATCGAGCCCATCATTCGAGGTACCATCTTCAACAATCGATCTATGAACATTACCTACATGGGCACGATCATTCATGGCATAGTCCTCTGGTCGCTTCTCTACTTTCTCCCCCTCTACTACGAAGGTGTCAAGGGTTATACACCCATCATTTCGGGTGTCGCTCTGCTTCCCGAAACTGGCTTTGTTGCTCCTATGGCAGTTCTAGTTGGTGTCGCGTGTGCCGCGACTGGYCATTACAGGTGGGCTATCTGGGTGGGCTGGTTGTTTACGACTGTGGGCTCTGGACTACTTCTCCTCCTTAAGCCCGGCTCGACAATTCCTGCTTGGCTTTTCCTGAACATCTTGGTATCCGTTGGCACAGGTATGCTTTTCCCAGCCATGGGTCTCGGCGTCCAAGCCGCTGGAAATCCTCGCGATGCCGGCCATGCAGCCGCCTTCTATTCCTTCTCTCGCGTATTTGGACAATCCATTGGTGTCGCTATTTCCGGTGTCGCTTTCCAGAACCAGATCAAAAAGAAACTCATGTCTTATCCTGACTTGGCACCTTTTGCGGGCTCGTACTCAAAAGATGCTACCGCGCTGGTCTCTATCATAAAAGCTATGCCAGCAGGTCAAATGAAGACAGATCTCATCAAAGCTTATTCCGATAGCTTTGGGTCGGTTTGGATTCTTATGACCGCACTTTCAGGGTTTGCATTGGTGTCGAGTCTCTTCATCAAGGGATACACATTGAACCAGGAGCATGATAC
This sequence comes from Chaetoscypha palmicola, assembly GCA_003988945.1. Lineage (NCBI taxonomy): Eukaryota > Fungi > Ascomycota > Leotiomycetes > Helotiales > Helotiaceae > Chaetoscypha > Chaetoscypha palmicola. The sequence continues at coordinate 45,950 of QYAH01000185.1, read as the reverse complement.
TTTGCAGAAATTTAACGGTGATGCCAAAGTTGGTGATGCAGAGACTGGTCAAGAGCTTGTTGAGAAATAATGGATTGGTCACTTGTGTTGGAGCAGCTGATGTTTATCTTAATTTATGGTTATTGGAGGGAGATTTGTATTTGGGTCCATAGCGCGGTGTCTTGGGTAGAGGTTCATATTAGAGCAGGATAGACTTGCTATCTTAGAAGTGTTTAGATACACGTAGCGATACTAATAGTTATAATTAATAGAACTTCACTCCATTACCATACTCTGTGCTGTTGTTATGCACTCCACATTCACAACTTCGCAACTAATTCCGAGTAGAGGTCACAGAGTTTACAAACTTCTTATGGTGTATCACTGCTACGCGGCTCATACTTCTTAAATTTTCCGAGGACTACACTACTAACCTAATACATCGCTCTAAGACATAAGAAGTCTTGGTTCTCGTCTCGACTTAGCTCGTCCTCCTCTAATCGCCTAATCAGGGGGTATTTCCTTGGCACAGCCGACATACCCGCTTCACGTCAGCTCGGCAGGGGTGTGGACAGGGATCTCCCGCAGTGCCCCGCTACCCATTACGTCGTCTCGACCTGTAACACCTAGCCAAAGAAGCAATAAGTTCTGTTTTAAAACATCTCATTGCCCATCGACCGACTTTGTTTACAGACTTTCCTTCAATCTTCAGATATTGGGAATCAGAAAGTCAGTATTGAAATTGAGAATCAGAAACTTAAAGTATGTGAGATGGTGTGATGGCGGGGTAGTTGTTAAGTGGAGGGAAGAGATATGTCTTTTGGTGATTGTAGACTGATGAGTGATATTTTAGGCAGAAAACAAACGCAAGATGTCTGAAAGAGCTGAGAATAGAGATTATTATGAGGGTGGAAACCAAGGGGAGGGAGGATATGGACGACAAGCAGGCGGAGGTGGTTATGGGGCCGATGGTGGATACGGTGGGAGACAAGAAGGTATGCTGCGAGATGGGGACTGGGAAGCAAGTCAATAGAGTGGAAACTAATATTGRTATCGTAGGAGGTTATGGAGGAAATACTTCGCACGGCGGCAATTACGGAGGCGGTGGTGGCTATGGCGGTGGTGATGAAGATGATGATCTCCAAGGCGCTGGCCGCCATGCAAATGAACATGCAGGRGACCATGGCGATAGCAGCATGTTCTCCAGCATCCTAAGCAGTCTTGCTGGTAACAAGCAAGATATCAGTCAACAGCCTATCAACGAGCAACGTAAGACACACTTTCTCTTCCTCACCAAGTCTCCATTGTATCATCTTTCTTACCTAMCCACCCAGACGCCGTCCAATCCCACCAACAATTCTTCGGGAGCAACAACAACCAGCCMTCCAACGCCAGCTCCGGCGCCATGGGTTCTGCAGCAGCCATGCAAGCGCTCAAGATGTTCACAGGTGGTTCCAGCGGCAACACACACCAAGGCAATTCGCAAAACGCGTTCGTGGGCATGGCGATGGCGCAGGCGAGCAAGCTGTTTGATAACCAGGCTAGTCAGGGGAACGTGGCTAGTGGAGCGAATAAGGAGAGTGCCGTCCAGATGGCATTGAAGATGTATATGCAGAGTCAGGGGAAGAGTGGTGGGGGGAGTGGGGGGTTGATGGGGTTGGCTTCGAAGTTTTTGTAGAGGGGAATGTGAAGGAGGATGGGGTTGGGGGAGTTGAAGGGGAGGGAAACAGGTTTTATATGACTGCTAACGAAATGAATGCATAATTTTACACTTGCTGGGTTTGTATATTGAAAGCATGTCTTCCTGGCATATCTCTTTCCCTCTTCTCCTCTGTTCTAGACCATCAACATCTTAATTGTCCTATTGTCCCAGACGAAGTAAACAAAGTATATCATAATCCTCCCACAAGTCAATCGAGTATACCCCCTAGTTGTAACAGCAATTCACAAACTCGTGTACGACAGTAGTAGAGACGGGAATGAACCAATACTTTTCTCTGAGTATCAAAACGCTGCTAATACTTCATCGTACGATCATTGTCTTTTGTAGTACATAGGATATTTGATTTAATAGGCTTATAGTTGGTAAGTCCTCTGATCTTCCAACTACAGAATAAATCTAGAAGGACTTGTGTTTGGAGCAGGAACAAGGAAAGATCAGAGTTTGTATGAAGGGCTGTGGAGGCTAGAATGTACTATCTGTCTGTCGTAATACACGCTAGCTCTGAGAGGGAAATATATCATCCAATTTACTTAGTCGCTTCACAGTTATATGCTTATCAATACGATGTGTCGAGACTGCCGCTTCTGGCCTTAGTCTACTTCATCTGTACGTCCAAGCATTTCTGAATCACTATAATCATGAAAATGGATTGCATATGTGTCCATTGCAAGCTGTTCTATCTATCGTACAACTTCTCGAGCAAACTTTGTCATTAACTTCATCATTTTCATCACCTGTCGCTCTGCTCATTCCGCGCACATCTCTTCACCTCGAATGCCAACCCACACCTACTCCAAAGGCGGAAACTTCCTCAAGAAATGACTCGGGCACTCATAACCCCCAGGATTGACATCCAAATACTTCTGATGATAGTCCTCCGCATCCCACCACTGCCCCGCCTCCAACACCTCCGTCACAACCTTCCCCTTCCACCACTTCTCATCCACCAACTTCGTCACCTCCCTCGCCGTCGCCTCCTGCTCCCCATCATGATAAAAAATCCCACTCCGATACTGACTCCCACTATCCGGCCCCTGCCGATTCGCCGTCGTGGGATCATGCATCCTATAAAAATACTCCAGCAGCTCCCGATAGCTGACCTTCTCGGGGTCAAATGTGACTTGCAGCGCCTCCGCGTGTCCTGTGCTTCCGCTGCAGACGGAGCGGTAGGATGGGGAGCTGGTGTCGCCCCCGATGTAGCCTACGCGTGCGTCGTAGAGTCCGCGGGATTTGAATTCTTTGCGGAACATRTGCTCGACGCCCCAGAAACAGCCGGCTGCGAAGGTGGCTTTTTGGGAGTTTGGCGGGCTGGAGATRGGRCCGGAGGGGGTGAGGCTCGTGGTTGTGGAGGAGAAGGGTCGCATGAGGCGGGTTAGGAAGGTRGGCATTGTGGTTGCCATGAGGAGGATTAAGATGACGAGGAGGAGGGTGCGGGGTGAGAATGTGAGAGGCAGATTGATTTCGTGGTTATGTTGCTGTGAGATGGTATACTGGAGATGAAGTCGGAGATTGAATGTATGTGATTGCCTGGATATGAAGGATTGGTATGTTTTTGCGAAAGTTGTGGTCGATGGCGAGTCTTTATGTAGGAGAGCTATCGAAGTCGTCATGGAGGGGTCCTCGGGGTTGACAAATCAGAGACGAGCAACGCACAGTCACTCAGCCACTCAGCAACTGATTCCAAACACGATTCCAAATCTGACACTGGAAACAAAACGAGCAAATCAGGGACTTTCGAGGCAGCTTTTTGAATAATTCCTTCACATACCCCTATAATCTATGCAAAGCAATTGTTCAATTAGGAAACATATGATGGAAGTTTTAGTTATTTACGGCGCGGCTGTAAACTACGGAGTACTCTAGTAGGGTTTTGTCATATCAGGCACTCCTGCCGTAGCTAGTTATAATCCATCCTTCACAGCCCGAGGTCTAGGTCCCGTTTCTCAAGCATGGTATTTATCTGCGTCAAGCAGCGATGGCTAATTTATTCAGAGAGTATATGGCAAGATGGACATGACGCAGTTTCAATCTCTCTCTGAGGTTTGCCGCTGAACATTGCCTCTCATGTTCACATTGGGACCCTGACGGGTCGTCATATTTCTTACCTATGTTTCATGCATCGCTGCTGCGGTAGTCGTACAAAGTAAAGCCAAACGTAAGCAACGATCTTTGTGATTATAAGTGTTTGATTCTTTTTGTTTTTCTTTTTTCTTTTTTCATTCTTCTTTTTACACAAGAGAGAGGAGACTATCCACTTCTTCGAAAATAACAAACGCACTCCCCCAAGTTTCCCGATGATCAGCTATGCAACAAATGAAACGACTCCTCCACTATTCTTTCTGCTGCCTTCCTACTTTCTTCGGCCTTGTTGCATCATCAAAATTTGAACCATTCTGATGAAGATGTTCAAAAAGTCCAACTCCAAGCTGATACTCTCGTTGACTGGATCCTTGACCATCAATCCTTGCTCTGCCATGCGAGCATGTGCAAGAATCTTTTGGACATCATAAAGTGTGAATCCACCGAAGACAGCCAATCCACCATAAAGCCAGATGTTCTCAGTGAAGGCCAAAGTTCGTACTGCGGTGACTGGGAGAACGAGAGGTGCGAAGCCGGAAACAGCCACGACTGCAAGACCAGCAAGAAGAGGTCCACCAATGTAGAGATATTTCTCCTGCTTAGCGGTAGCTCCAACAAACGAGATCGATCCCATCATTGCCATCGTATAAAGACCAGCGCGCGCGATGAGAGCAGGAGGTGCCATGAAGAGGAGAGGGGCAAGGAGAGCACCTTGAGTAGCGTTGAAGGCTCCCCAAAGGGCGTATTTCTGAATATAGCTATAAACATATTAGCAGCGAACTTTAAAATTGGGCGTAACACAACTTACTTGTCTGGCGATGTAGACCTCGTTCCGATCATAGTAGCAAAGCTCAGTCCGAGACCTCCGATCATGACAATCCATGGGTTTGTTGCCATCATTCGGTACATGGCTCCAGACTGGAACATAGCTCTAGCGGAGAGACCAATAACACCAATACCCAACCCGGTATGTAAGAAGGTATCATTCAGGTACGCTCGCTCGAACGGAGGCATACCCCCATCCTCTCTTGTCTCCCGGTTGAAGACCAAGTTGGTTGCAATGATTCCTCCAGCTACCATAGCACCTCCCACTGCAAGTTTCTGTAGTAAGGTGGCGTTGCTTGCCGCTGGAACAGCAGGTTGCTGCATGTATGTTCGTCTCGATTGTTTGAATGCATTTCGTGCTTTGGTGAGACTGCTGGCGGGCTTCGCGGTCTGTGATGAAAAGAAGTTGCTCGTTGGCTTGCTGCTGTGAAATGATCGTACAGGGGCGGATTTGAAAGCGCCCTTGGATGCTGCGACAATCGTCGTGCCGAGCCGTAATGGTTGTCGCATCGTGAATGCCATGATAGTATGATTGTAATTGATGCCAATCAATTTGGGTGGCCGTTGATGAAAGGGAAGTACTTGTACGCGGGGAGGCAAAGGAGCTAGGATGACGTTGTCACCGTCGACCTTCGAGAGCTTTCCTCCGCGCCAAGACTATAATGGGCCTTCACGTGACAATGTCATTATCTCCGATCTCCGGCGACAACTCCCTCATCACATAGTTCTTCCAAATCAAGCTCACTATCTTTACATAACCTGGTATGATAAGACATGAATATTCATTTAATTCGTCTTTGAGACGGTCTTTTCATCTGCCACACAAATATTTAGGTGGGAATGAATTATGATTAATTCTCTACAGGTCCAGTCTCTACCGTCTTCTAGCGAGGATAGAAGATGATCTTTGAACATAAGAGAACAACTTCTAGGTTATTGAGGTCTACCGCGTTTCACACTAGTATATGTCTGCGCGTAATCTCTGGCAATATGGCCTTGATACTTGACCTAGTTCTGCAACTGTCGCACCCGTAGAGCTGAACTTGTGAACCTCAATCGCCATATGACAAGAGAGACAAGTGACGCTTGTGTAAATGTACCCTCCACAAGTCCAGTTCCGCATGAGACTCAGCGTCTTCTTGTAGAAACGCTCCTCTCTTTCTTGGCATTCGTTCCCTACGCTCGAGAGCGATACGCAGAGTATATGGCTTTCAAGATATAGAGAGATATGAAAAAGCGTAGATTTGACTGTGAGTTTCTCCAGAGGTAGAGCGGAGCAAAATGCATTCCCCACTGCAGTGGCTTAGCGGAGGGTTAAAAGGTCAATCTTCATAATCTGGGGAAACGCTCTAATGGTCTTTGACATGAATCTAGACCCCTTAGCTAAGAGTCTTCGAAAATATTCGCAGACGCGGACTCTATAAGGTACGTCTGCAGACACAGCGTCCAGACTCAAGTATTCCGTACAGCCAGTCTAAGAAAAGCCAGTAACGGCGTTGTAAAGATATGGAGTCGGAAAGGTATCGGAAACATGCTTAGAGATCACAGTTGCTTTCAAGATTACTGACGCAGCGTCAACTTATGTCAATCAGTTTGCAGGTGATCTTAGTCTTCAAGTCTGATTGGACAGAGCAGCCTCACACCTGGAGCCGAACCGGGATGATAGGCTTGCTTATTATTTGGCGCAACGAGAAAGACTGGAAACTTCATTCTTGGTTGGCTTTTCACGGTCTATGCTTACAAATAATACAGTCTACGTCTCTCGCGTCGAGGGTTGTAGTATATAGTTCTCACTAGTACATAGGCCGGTGAGAGTCATCAATCCTTGTCTGTTGTTATCCAGGTCCCAGCTCGGAGGGGGTAAGAATAAGAGGAGTAAGGAACGGCACGACTATTATCCGGCTACAACCACAATCATACACACACTCCTAGATGGAATGCATATGCACTCCTATCTCGGGTTAAGTATAGGTTAGGGTTAGAGGTTTGCTTTCCGAAATTTGATGTATACTAGCGTTCCATATACATCCTATATGGAGTCGCATATGGAATGCATATGGAGGTGTGTCTATCACTTGGACTGCATGTGCAAGTGTAGTTATCAATCCGGATAATAGTCGTGCCGTTCCTTACTCCTCCGGAACTTATTCTTACCCTCCGAGCTACCACCGGTGCCAAGTTCTAGCGAACCTCCGACTAAAGCTTCAATCGCGGCTGGCTGCGGTACGGGCAGAACATCGATGTCATATGGAAGCCTTGCCTTCTCCACTTCCTCTCTTCCTCTCTTCTTCGATCTCCCATCGCCATTTTCAGCCGCACATCCCGACCGTCTGTTTCCACCTTCCCCACACGTCGCCTTTACTATTTACTATACGGATTGTGTCCTCGTCCATCAATCGTGTTCTCGACTTTTCGTCTCCAATGTGCCATTTGTGTCCAATGAATGACCCTCAGCAAATAATCGGACGGTGGAAGTAATTCGACACCGACGCAGACACCGGCACAGACACCGACACAGACACAGATACGGACCTATCAGATATTCCCATCCTTCGTAATGTTCGCCAATCCTCAATCGCAGACCTCTGTTTCGCCCATCATCTCGGGTCCGAACTCGAAACTCGCAGGCTCACCCGGTGCCTCCCCCACCACGGACCAGGTATCGAAGTCCATATATGCCTCCGAGCAAAGAAAGGCGTCACACACTGCCCCCCACGGCCTCACTGCGCGAAGCTGTGTCACCTGTCGCAAGCGCAAAGTCAAGTGTGACAAGCAAGAGCCCTGCTCGAATTGTACGAAGGCAGGATGTGAATGCATCTTTCCGGCGCCTGGGCGGGCGCCTCGACGACCTAAAGCCGGTGGCAAAGCTACAAGTGAGAGAGAGGCGGAATTGTTGAAGAGACTGAGAAGATTAGAAGGGGTTGTGGAGGAACTCAGTGGACAAGTCGAGGTTGAGGCGGTCAAACATTCCCCAGCGAGCGATACTTCATTGGCCAGAGATGGAGAACTCTCTATCATGGATTCTGCTAGCAGCAGTACGAAGGGACATAAGTTGAGAGTTGTGGGCATGGACGAAGGCACTGGGACCAGGAAGGAATGGATAAGCAAACTTGTGCGCACTGGACAAGGGCCACCGAAAGAACCGTCATACGAGGGTGAAAGGACTGATGGAGGGATTGGTAGACTCGTCTTCGACGAAGGGAAGAGTCGATACGTTTCTCACCCTTTCTGGTCCCAGATCTCAGATGAAGTTGAAGAGATTAGGGAGATGCTACATGGCCAGGATCTGGATTCTGATTCGGACGATCCAATCTTGCCAAACAACACAGTAGCAGACACTAGGCATCAAGGATTCATTATGGGATATTCCAGCAGTGATGTTGATCTCAGGAGTCTCCACCCCCTTCCCTCTCAAATACCATTCTATTGGCAGACGTTCGTGGACAATGTACATCCATTGACAAAAATTCTTCATACTCCAACTATGAGCAAGACCATTAAAGATGTGCAAAACAATTTGGAAAGTTTAGGAAGAAGTACAGAGGCTTTGATGTTCTCCATATACTTTGCGACTATAACTTCTATGACTGCCGAGGAGGTGAGCGATCACTGTAAATGCAAAGACGTCGTGACTAATGTGTTCAGGTCAAAACGAATTTCGGTTTACCCAAGCCACTTCTTCTAAAACAATATCGTTTCGGCGTTGAGCAAGCTCTAGCCAGAGCTGGACTTCTCAATACTAGCGAAATTGTCACTGTCCAAGCTTTTGTTCTATTTCTGATTTGTGTCCGCAGACATGATGATACGCGGTTCGTCTGGACTATGACCGGATTAGCCATACGTATCTCCCAGTCTCTTGGACTTCATAGAGACGGTGCTAGATTTGGGTTATCTCCGTTTGATACAGAAATGCGTCGGAGGTTGTGGTGGCAAGTTTGTATTCTCGATACACGAGCCTCTGAGGACCATGGATCCGACCCCTCCATCATGGACTTTTCATACGACACAGAACTGCCAACATCCTGCAACGACTCTGATATAGACCCCACTTTCACTAAACCTCCAGAAAAACGTGAAGGCGTTTCGGAGATGACGTTTTGTTTGATTCGATTCGAAATTTGCACTCTGTCGAGGAAAATATCTTATGTCCCGCCAGGGGATGGGCCCTGCAAGGCAAGCAAGCAGTCGATAACCTTTGAGGCAAAAGAAAAGATGATTAGAGACACCGGAGATATGCTCGAAGAGAAATACTTGCAATACTGTGAAGACGCTGGACCTTTATACTGGGTAGCCGCAACGGTGGCCCGTCTCATCACCGCCAAAATGTCGCTGATCCTCTACCACCCACTGGCCCATCCAGGAAAGGCTCAGAATCTATCCCAGGACACCCGTGATCGTCTGTTCATGTCCTCAATTGAAATCCTGGAATACTCCCGCGTTCTAGAAGCCGAATCCGCTACTAAACAATGGGGTTGGCTCTTCGCAACATATATTCAATGGCACGCAATAGCTTACCTTTTTGCAGAGCTGTCCATCCGACCCTGTTCCATCATCGCAGAACGAGCATGGCGCGCTCTGGACATTGTCTTCGGTGACTGGGGATCGATGGTAGTGAAAAGCAAGAGCGGATCGTTATGGAAACCACTACGAAGACTCTGCATACAAGCACGCAAAAAGCGCGAAGAGACCGTCGCGGGGCTTGCAAACAGCGCATCCCTTGCCCTTGGAATCGCGAAAGAAAATCTCAGGCCAACGCCTTCTGGCTATCCAAATACATTGGTGCCTAAGTTCCAAGCTTGTAATGAAGTGCGCAATTCTCTCGTGCCTCGCGTCCCTCCTGTCCAAGACACGCCCTCGRAGCCGCAGTCTGCTGATCCACCAGTCCCTCAGTACTCGCAGGATATAAATATGTTCCCTCCTCAGATAATAGGCATGGGAACGCTCGCTCCAGACCAAGTCCAATACCAGCTCCAACAACAGCAGCAGCAGATGCCCGATAATCCAGCTCCATGGTTGAACGATAACATGTTATTAGATCTGGACATGGACGGTTTGGAAGGGGAAATAAACTGGGAAGGATGGGATGATTTAGTTCGTGATTTTCAAATGGATACGAATGGTGCGAACATGGATAATTCAAGAGGTCCTGCTTTGGGTGGTATGGGAAGTTGGTGGTAAACACCACAATACGACCATGATCTTGGTCTACGATGTCGAGACATGACGATCACGAGTCATGGCGTAATCTGGGAACCAGATTAGAAATAGCGTTCAGTGGTAGGCTAGATGGGCTTTTGGAGGATGGTGTTGTATTTTATGGTTAAATATCCCACTTAGCAAGGCAAGGCAAGGCAAGGCCACATCTCCCCGAATTTAGATATCTAATACACTGTAAATTTGAACGTCGGGTTTCAAAGGGGTGATAGATCAAGCGGAAGCGGTGGTATGTGCAGTCACAAGAAGGCATGTGATTACTTTGTGTTGGAGAGAAGTTGTTATTGACTCGACTAGTCACAGAGAACAGGAGAGGGTATGTGATAAGTGCATGAACTCCTGGAATGGCATTCTTGTCTGTCTAGTCTCGACGTCCTGTAACAACTGAATAAATCCCTAGTGTCGTGATGTAGAAAGGAAATATACGCACTATGATATATCATCACTCACAATGTACTGTATCTCGCGTATGTAAAACTAATTTGGTATCTACATAACTAGCCAAACGATGCAAGCCCGGGAAAAAATCAATGCCCAACCCAAACGCCATCCATTATCATATCATAAAGTCTCACCCACCATCTCTATTCACATCTCCGTCATATCCACACGTTCCCATCACCTTTTTGAATATCTCACCCCTGTTTGAACGGGCTAAAGCACATGCACATTCCCCACAACCTTCCCCTGACTCTCCACATGAAATCGTCTACGAATGCCCAAACTTCTACTTCGCTTAAACATCTCCTCAACCTCAGAACCGCCTTGCACCATAACCATGCAAATCGGATTCTGCCGCAACAGTCCACTAGGCGTCGTCTGCGCTTTATCCAACAAGGGCCTGAAAAGCCCACTACCAGCTCCAGGCGGGAATCCGTCTTCTTCACCGGCGTACTCGAAGTCGATAATGATGACCAGTTTGAGAGATGATTTTGAAGGTGCGTAGGTCGGGATATTGGCTAGCTTTTCGCTGAAAGTGCAGCCGCCGCGGCGGATGACGATGACTTCGTGTTTGCGCGGTGCGTCGTCGGGTATTTTGCCTGTGCAGGCTGTGTCGGCGAAGTAGATGTTTGTCCAGAGTAGGGGTGCAGACTGTGGTCCGGATGAGGTGTCTGGGGCGTCGGGAACATCGATGAGTCCTGCTGCGCCGAGTCCTGTTGGTGCGATTGCTGGGAGTTTGGCAAGCTGGTAGATTGGTGGGGTTTCGGGTTGGGGGAGGAGGGTGGCTGCTGGATCTCGAAGGGCTGATGTGACGTGCTTTAGGAGTGATGACAGCATCGTCTTGTATTGAGATTGCGAGGGAGTGTCGCGTGTAGTGATTGGATCAAATGCCACGGTGGTATCATCGGGTATCTCGTCTTCAAAATTATCATCGTCATCATCGTCGTAGARTTCCTCGATACTTCCTGAAGCGCTCGCTGTCTTGTTGCGAGGGGTACTGTTCTCTAATTGCAGGACCACGTCAAGCAGAACGGGGTCTCGAACTCTCTTGAAAGAAGAGTCCATCAAATCTCCCATGACATCYCTTGTTATGAATACTTGTTCATCTCGACCAAGTGCCATATTAGCTAAACTCCAGACTCTCCAAGAATCTAGGAGAGGTCCATCTAATGCTCGGTAAGGAGAAGGAGACTCATAAACCATTCCTATACGAAGTCCTGATAGGCTTTTGATCAGGATTCCTTCGTTTAATCTAACGAGCGATCCTGGACCAAAGGCCATGAAGTTTGGCTGTCCTGTAGTAGTTGTGAGAGGTGTGCTTGCTGGGAACTCAATTGTGAAAGTTTGGCCCAATGGAAGTTTATCACAAAACCCATCAGAAGGAATCATAGACTCCGGTAGTGTCGATGGATAGTAAGTGTGGTTTGGAGCAGTGTAAGTGTCTTGTATTCCCTTTAACGATTTGATCTTCTTTGACTGAATTGGCGCAGCGCGGCGGAAATCCGGTGTATTGTGAAGACCGATTAAGCTAGATGCGTGGAACACATCTGCTCGAGCTGCTGTGACAGAAATTGTGAATGGCAGTGCTGAGGCCGGTACTGGGCAAGTATCTCTAGTCTTCACGTCTGTGAGTGGCTGTACACTTTTCGTGGGTGGTGTCTTTCTCCTAGCTATTCGAGATGGCTTCTTCGACGGTATAATCAATGGATGGCCTTCGGTCGTGAACACATATGGAGCATCAAGTGAGTTCAGTGGATGTTCAGGATCGAAAAGGAGATAGAGATATTTTGCCGTCTCTCCAAGGAAAAAGCTTTCCATGCGGTCGCTCTTCTCRCCTGTACGTACATCTTGAAGGCCTGCCCAACCACATTCGGTCCAGCATCGTAGGTTGATGTCTGAAATTACCATTTCACCCACATGAAAGTACCATGGATCTTTGGTAGCTCGATACAAATGGTAATTTGATTCGATAAATTCGGGTCGGCCAGGCCACCAGCCGAGGCCTCCTTCGACATGTCCATCTCGTACAGACCAGCGTTCTGGTAAGGCTGCATAACGAGTCCAAAGTGCGGTGTACAAGAGATTAGTCTCGATTGCTTCTTCAACCTCGCCAGCAAGCGTCAACAATCCTGGATAGTATGCCCCAAGACTGTCTATCCAATATGCCTGTGGTGAACCTGTTGTCAAGTGAACATTCACATAATGTGGATGATGGATCCCGCTATACAGGTGTCGTTTGATAGCAGCGTGTGCTTCGTGCCAAGCAGCTAGAAAGCTCTCAGCTGAATTTTCTTCCTCGGTCAATGGGCTATAGATTGTGTTCGGATCTAGCCATGACTTATTTGGCTTTTCAAGAGGTGAAACCGTCGTGTTGGGTGCGTCATGCCCAGATAGGAGGATATGCGTTTTCAAAGCATATTCAAAGAAGCTATCGATCCCAGCGCCAATTCCAGAATAAGGACCAATCCACTGTCCATTTTCGGCATCAACTCCAGCACCTAGAAGTCCGATTGCACTTCTCCTATCCCATACAGCCCAGAAGGCACGTTTCGCAAGTTGTTCAAATCTCGGATCGTCCGTTAATCGACTCAAGACCGTGAATTCAAGAACCAAACTCCCGGCTCCAGCGCTGCAAGTTTCGGTAATTTCAGGAGAGCCTTCTTGTACATATTCTTCCGAGTCGGAGCTTCGATGTAGTGGCGAGTTTAGATAAAAAGGTATTCCATGTCGTAAATTGACTCGAGGATAAGGCATTCCCGTGGTTGTATAAAATGCTGGAAGGAGACGTTGAGCAAGGTCGAGTGCTAGTCGCAAAAGTTGTCCATCATAACGGAAACCATGTGGCCATACGATGGCAGGAATTTCACCCTTTTGAAAGTTCTTCTTCTTGGACCATCGAGCTAGTTGAGGCGTATATCCATCAATAGGCAGTTCTCCAGCCGCAAACAAGTGAGCACTCAGCAATCCGCCAACGCCTCTGATAACGGTCTCAAAGACCTGGACCTTGCTGTCGACATCGAAGCCTCGAGCACGTAGCCCTTTGCCTGAGGGCCCACTCGTACCATCGCCATACTGCTGAACAAGAGCTTCTACGCCTCCCTGAAAGTCTCGCAAGGCTTTCGGTCCCGTTCCTTCTTCGTCCGGAGGTGCAGATGCCAGGATCGCGAGCGAAGAGAGACTGTCGATCAGGGTAAGAGAATAGTTTCCAAGAACATCATTTAGCTCTACATGCCGGGGATCTAGGGGATCTCGAGTCAAAGGGACACAGGATACAGGTCGTAGCTTTGCTTAAGTTAGCGCATCGCAGTGTCAGACTTCCGGCGACCACTAACCTCATCTTCCGGGAATGCGATTGACATGTAATTGTCAAAGCCATGATAGAACATTGACACCGTCTCTTTGCGTAACTCTGAGATCCGTGCATTGGTCATAGCAGAGGCCACCGCCAGCCATGAAAATCCCACAAGCAGAATCCATCCTGGCCTGCCGAATGGTGTCGAGTGACTGATTGCGCCCAGCCAACCTCCACGCCATCGCAAGGGCATCACCGATGTGCGGATCTCGAAGAAGGCATGTGAACTGGAGATGGAGGGGCCAATCGCGAGTAGATATCCACTAACGTGTTCAAAATCGAGAAAGGGAATTTTGTGTAAAGAAAATGGATTCCGTTCGTACGGATGAATGGCGTACGATCTGGTCTTTGACATCCAAGTGTGGCTTGAGCGGAGTGTGGCTGCTTCGTGCTGTCATCAGCCTTGGCGCAAGGATTATTGGTCACAGCATGATAGCCGAACCTCTGTCAAGCCTCCTCGAGGCCTCTCATTTAACGTTACTCGAACAACATCAGCGAGCACACAACCTCAGCATCGATAGCATCACATAATAATCATGGCCATTGTCTTTGTTGCTGCCATTTGAGAGTCAGATTCTTCTCTACTTTCCAAATTCGACTATCCACTAATAAAGCGTCGGTGTTCACCAGAATATACCAACCACCTCGAATCACGGGGAAACTGGTATAGAGCTGTATCATCAATTGTGTCGGAAATTGACGTTCACCGAGAGATTCAATATCGCCAGTACTCGAGGCTCAAGAGAGACACTCGTCGAAGACGCAGTAAAGGGGGCGAGCAAAAGTGTACTTTGGCTATCGATATCTTAAGCAAGCTTTTCGTTGTCATTTTCTGTTCCAACCTCATTCCTTTCGACGTCCTTTCCTTTCGACGTTCTTTCCTTTTGGCCAACAATTGCATTTTCTACGATATTTCCAGTAACCCCTACATCTATAGAGGGGAGCATCTCACTCTCATTGCCCTTCTGAGAACAGACAATGCGAACTTCCCGCTTCTCGTATGTGTTGCGTACACGGTGTTTCGTGGAATGGGCAGTGGCCGTCGTTCGTTTCGCTGAAGTCTAATTGAACCTTTCCTTCAGTTCATTTGACTTGCGAGAACAGCCAACCATGGCTCTGAATCTTGGCGGATCTATCGCATCGTTTAGCAGAAGACGCTACGGAAATTATGTCATACTGACAGGGCTTTGCAACAGTGGAATCTGTCAAACATGTCAACTTGCGTATAACATTGAGGTCCGKTCTTCGAAGCTGGACAGTCTCGGTAGCTTTTCCGTATTGATTCGTTATCATTGGCTCTGTATCTCTCGCATTGCTCGATCTTAGTGTATGTGTTACCGCAGTCTTTGCAATAAATCTTCATTTCTGTGCACATATCTTTGGTTTGCTGTCTGTGTGCTTTGATTCCGATATCGTCGCAA
Organism: Chaetoscypha palmicola; assembly: GCA_003988945.1. Lineage (NCBI taxonomy): Eukaryota > Fungi > Ascomycota > Leotiomycetes > Helotiales > Helotiaceae > Chaetoscypha > Chaetoscypha palmicola. The sequence goes on along the minus strand of QYAH01000185.1, from coordinate 30,916 downwards.
TTCCCTGAAATCACGTCTTCTACTTATATGGCTAGCCTGGGAAATTAAATACACTTGCAAGTTTCAATCAGAATAAATGTTCTTCTCGATGCCTTTATCCAATATGAATCATGGTCCTTTGTTGATGCAGTCAGTGAGCATGGCCCATGCAATGTACAAGAGTTACAGGTGGTGTCTTATCGATTCGACTGAAACGTAAGGGTAGTTCGTTCCTAAGGTTTTAACATGATGTCGTTCACTCATAGGCCACTCTTGTTCTCTTTGTTGTGTGTCTTTGGCAGAATGCCATCTGTCTGGTATGATCAAATTTTGCGGCCGATCAGGCGACACTTTTGACAATTCCAATTTCATCTCTGCGACCTCTATTGAACTTGGGTGTGTTGTCTGTGTTCTCTCACTCTCATGAATCAAGCGCAGCAACAGTCTTATCGCAAAAGGTGTTCGGATTTTACTAGGCTCCGCGATAGTGGATGTGCTTTTCTCAATGTTCAGGAACCTTACAGGTCAAAGCTGGAGGATTTCGCTGACATTGGTACACCTTACGCCACTTACTGTTTCCCACAAGACTGTCGTTGATTGGGCGATAATGAAGTGTAGGGGCAAAAGAGAATAGAATCTGGCTGCTCGGAGGATCCGGAGGGTCGGAGATTACAGGTTAGTTGCTGACATAATTGGACGGTTGTAGCATCCTTGAGGGTATTTTCGGTTTTACGACTTGACTACCTACGAAGCTAGGATAAAAACGACTAGAGTACCCATATAACTCCACAGCAGAGGGTTTGACTGGCTCTTAACCTTACAGCTGATCGGAGCCCTGGAATCTGGTCGGAGTGGGTAAGACAGGATGCTGCTCTAATAACTACTACCTTACTATCGTTCTATCTACCTCGCTGTCGCTCTCTATCTACCTTGCTATTACCCTTTCCTTACGATTACTATTATACTATTACTATTACCTATATCTAGATCGATATAGTACTATATTTTTAGCGCTCGAAATGTATTAGGTTAGGTAGTTTAGGTACTTTCTATGCTCTACCTACTTAGTTATATAAGTAGAGCTACGAGTATCTACTCTAGTTACTCTTAAAATACCTTCTATACGTCGAAGTATTCTCGAAATATCTTTATCTCTTAAGTTACGAGGGTATGATAGGGGTTTATACGCCCTAGTCAAAAAGAAAGCGGCGTGAGACATTAGGAAGTATTAAAGTCGTTTTTATCCTAATTTCGTAGGTAGTCAAGTCGTAAAACCGGTATTTTCACAAACCCTTACTACTTCGTATTTCCTCGACGCCAGCAGACTCCGCTGCGCCTAGGGCTCAGCGAGTGATTGGATATTATTACTCTTTACGATATGGTCTCAGTCTTTTTCTCTATGTCCCGAATTCTGCAGCGCAGGATGTGGCTCCTGCGGCAGACTTGTTACTTCGTACGAAGTACTATTGGACTAAAGTCCGAGTACAAGCAATCCCTGGCCCCCATTGTCAGCTGTGGAGCCTGCTGATGCTGTGCTTTCCCTTTTCTAGGAATACAAGTAGAGCACACCGCCATTTTTTTCGTGCGCGCGCGCTGATGTGTTCTGCTCACATGTAGTGTTGATGCAATAAACTGAACGATGGATTCGCAATATCAATCTGTAGATTTAAAACAGACACCACCGACGACGATCTCAGAACAGAACCAACCATTCCCCAACCGGTTCACAGTCCGACCAGAACCCTTTCCGCATTCTGTTTCTTACTACATCGCAAGAGGTTTCGGGGATGCTGTGATATCTCTCGGAGCTATTGCATTCTTGGTCTATGCTGGCTATCTCTTGCATTATGATGAGAAAGACATGGAAGAAGACTCTGACATAAAGTCGTCCCTGATCCAAGTCTCCAGAGCAGTACATTCTCACAGATCTCGAACTGTCATTTCGTCGACTCATGCTGATCGGTACATAGGGACCTACGATCTTCCCTATCCTATTTGTCGCTGCTGTTGGGAGATGCATTCGAACCTTCGCGCTATGGCGCCTGGAGAAAGGCGCGACCATAGGCCACCTAGATCAGCTCTTAGGCAGCTCCTCTCTAATTAACGCGCTTATGACTCAATTTGAACTTCGTTTCATAGGACTTTGGTCCGTCTTCCTGTTCGTGATATGGGCTCTTTCGCCGCTTGGAGGTCAATCTACACTCCGAGCTCTTGAATTCCGTCAACGAGAGAGGTTACAACCAATTCAACATTCGTACCTCAATATGAACAGCTCTTGGGAAGCCCTTCAGGGTGCATCGTCCAGTGCGAACTTCCAAACTCCAATCACTTCTGTTTTCGGATCGTCGATGCTGGATTCCCTCGATGTGAAGAAGTCTCCTCGGGATGGATGGGGGAACGTCAAAATCCCATACTTGGAGCAACTTGACCAGTCTCTCGCAAATAGTACAGGATGGATTACACTAAACTCCACAAATAGTACCGTCTATACCTCTTTGCTGGGCATTCCTATCACGAATTTATATCCTGGCGATACAGAGTTTGGTAGCAGAACGTCTCTGAACATCGAAACTTCATACATGACACTGAATTGTCCTCTCCTCACCAATACTGCGAATCTAAGTGGAACAGATCTAGCTTCGGATAGCAATTCAACGAAGTGGTATTGGGCTAACGGGGATAATACCAAGCTAGCATCCGAAAACTTTAGCTTAGACGAACGAAACAACGCAACTCTCACAAACGACTTTAAAACTCTTCGGCCGCGCACCATAATCTACCGGAGCTTTACCAACGACTTTGCTGATGACATATTAGTGTATGACTTCGCTAATTGTACATTGCGAAACTCATACGTCGAAGCGAACGTCGAATGCATCTCTTCCTCCTGCGGTGTGATTAGCATCAGAAGATCTATGCAGCCACATCGACCAACAGCTTGGACGCAACTAGACAACAATAACTGGGTATACTTTGCCAGCTACGTCGTAGGATTGATGACTGCGCATCCTGCCGAACCATCACCTCTGCAGTTCTTTTTCGAAAATCCAGGCAATCCATTTGGCTCTGGGGCAAAATTCAAGCCTCTGGCTAAGACTGTGTCGCCAGAATCCTTTTCAATCAGCTTGACTCAAATATTCAATACCTACTGGATCGCATCGATAGGCGCTTATATCCTTCCTTTAGGCCATACAACCGCTTTCCCTGTGGGTGCATCCTCTTCAGACTTCGGCGATGTAGCAACTCTCAATGTCACCGGAATCTACGCCAGGAATCGCGAGTACTTGGTTTACAATCGACCCTGGCTTGCAGTTCTTATCATATCTTCTCTTGCTGCGTTCTTTGCTACGATCATTAGTATCTGTCTTAAGATCCGCTGCCGAGCTCCTACGCTGTACATGAATATGAGTACGATAACCCGCGACAGTTTGTATGCAGATCTACCACCAGGGGGAACAATCTTGAATGATGCAGAAAGGTCTAGAATATTGAAGAACGTTAGGGTCTGTTTTGGAGATGTGAAGCCTGGGGAGGATGTTGGTCATATTAGTATTGCGACTTGTGAGAAGAGCGACGTAAGCAAGATGAGGTTGAGGAAAGRGAGGTTATACGATTAGATAGTTCAGACCTAGTTTTCAATGCTTCTTGCAACCAATTAGGCAGACCTGCTGTTCTTTATCAGTCGACATCGTATCGCGAAGCTCCCAACCCCCCTTTAAAATTTTAGAGTTCTCGCCTAACGACGCCCTCGCCAAGTAACCACCAGCACAGTAGCGACACAATTCTTCTCTGATTTTTTGCTTATCGTTGATCGTTGGAATTGGGGGTTCTCCATCCAACTTTGTTCCATTTGCTAAGAACTTGAACACATTATTAGAAACTCTTTCCGAAGCGTAATTATTTCTCCGGAGTTAGGAAGGACCAATTCACTCGAGGCATGACAATTCCACATTATTGCACACAGAAAAGCTCGTAAATCTAATTGTATTATCTATCAGTGTGTCTACTAATGTGTTCGTTCTCGCCGAACCAAGCCTCCCAACAGAGCATTTCACCAATCGTCAAAAGCCAAGTTTTCCAAATCAAAATTACTCTTGCCAATCACAAGAGTGCTGGTCAGTTCTAGGAAGAGGATTTTATACGCTGATCGGTGCTCTCAAACCAGCCATAACCCCATCACTAATCACAAGGAAGGATCATTCATTTCCACCATATTTATACCCAGTATGCCCAAAATGTAAGAGTAAGAAGCTCATAGTCCTACGCCTTACGCTTAGCATCGTAGAACTTCTTATCGAGAGCCTTTTGCCTCGCGAGACGAGCTTCTTCCTGCTTTCGTTTAGTTTCCTCTTCCTTACGGACTTTGCTGTCGTCCTTCATATTGGCGGCTGCCTTCTTGTTGTCGGGATGGAAGAAACCACAATCCGGGCAGACATCAGTTGCCTTGAGGAATTTGTGCTCATCAGAACATTTGGGGCAATAGGTCTGGTGCTTGGAGCAATAGAGCAAACGTCTCTYGGGGGTCTTGGCAGGGACGCAGTTGCCTTTGGATTGCATTGGACAGTGGTGAGTTTTGGTGGGAGATCGTGGCATCTTGACGATTGATGAGTGGGTGTTATTTGTGTACTAACGTGACGGTACCAGAATGATCACCTGCTGAAAGATAGTCGTGGAAGTTGAAGAATAATCTGAAATATGAAAGAGCCAAGGACTRTTCAAGGATGTCCAATGATTGATTARCTGTTCTGGCGACGGGAACAACACAAAGCCGAAGAACAGTCTCAATGCGAGGCTGTTCTAATCAGAGACGTAAAGGTRGCTTTCTTCTGATGATCCGAGGCAGAAGTATCGAGTGGCTAGTATTTGGGTTGGATCTAGATAGCGTTAATTGTCGTGAGAACGTAATGAATAGTTTGTGTTGAAGCCCTTGCGTCCAGGTGATGGGTGGTTGTGAGGCCAGATGCAAAAACTAAGAACTAGAATTTGCAACCGTAGTAGAGATTTATTCAAGAACATATRGATGTGAGTCTACTTATTGATTAGATTCACAGCTTAACATGTAGGAGGCTGAATACATCAGGAAAAGGTTGTTAGTGAATAGGGTGCTGCTTTGTTAAGCGAGGTAGACGTAATTTTGGCGACAGAAATCTCGAAGGAGGATTACGAGACAGCCCATGTACTGTGGCAGTTGTAAAATACTACTTGTCATAATTTTGCACACCGGGTAGAGTCCAGCTACACCAACGATAGAAACTTATTGTCGCTCATCCCAAATTAGGCGATGCGTGTTYTCAAAAGCAACACCTATTTTCGGGCGTCAGGTGGTATGTTCATGTAGGAGGTGAACCTATTCTGCTTTACATATTCTTTTCACGTCTATCATATAACTTTTAGCTTATAGTGTTCATGGGAAGTATACGAACGTTCAAATATATCGGCGACTAGATGGAAGGAGCTTCTACATTTTGTTGCGAGACGACTGTTGTTCCACATCCAAGAGGTATAGGTTACATTRTATCTCTTCCTTCACAGTATAGTCTTACATTCATCACAGTGTATCAAGGTCACGTTGATTACAATACAATAATTATGGGTCAGCGAATAACACAGCAAAGAAAGATGTACAGAGAGGATGTTTTATTCATATTCATTTCGAAAAGTAGTTATGTTTTAGGTGATGGTTTTATTAGTTTATGATAGGGCATCTATCAACTAAGCTATGAAAAATTGTCCACGATCCAAAGTTTGGTAGCTAATAGTTCCTACTTTGCATCATGGGCCCAACCTTAAAGACTGATAGTAAGCATCCCATTCGGCAACAAAGTTTACATGTCGTCTACGATCCTCCATATCTGGGTATCCATACAAAGCAAATCTAGCCAACTTTCGCAACCACACACCGCGGTGATATGTATCTTCGATGTAAGAAGGGGAGAGTCTTGCCATGACTTGGTCGAAATGTGCCTTAATGAGAAGCTCATCAGGATTCAAGTCGCGTTCCGGTGCCGTATCGCGATTGCCAGTCCAGTCAGACGTTCTAGAATTATCGTTAAGCCACAGCCAACTTGGTGGCTGTCGAGCTAGAACCAAAGGCACTGATAGTAGGTCGTCCCAGTCTATGACGCCGGTGATCTCCCATTTTGGCGGCGATTGGCTTGATGCTGGAATGACTGCAGTTGCTGCATTTGTGGTGGCCAACGGCTCGACCGACGCAAGAATAGAAGTCGTGGTAGGGCCAATCTCAAGGCTATGGCGGTAGGTCTTACCAGTTGGGCTATTAATCTCGACGCGAACGGTATGCTTTTCCTTAGAGTCTATCCCACCCTGAACGTTAACTTGAACGGAATGCTTGTACCCAGGAATTGCAGCATCCGTAACAGTGAGGAGGACGGACTGCTCATCGGATTTCGGGATGGTTGTAGGAGCGGTCTTGTCAAGGAATATGTGTCGCCCATTCAGATCCCATGCCCACAAAACATTTGTGACATCGGTTGTCCGGAAAAGACCTGCTTTATGCATCTCCTTCAAAATATCCTGAAGCTTTCTGAACAGTGGTATCGCGGATGGGCTCCGGCTCGTTTGAATGTGATTTTCTAAGATTTCGTTCAGAAGAGACATCAAGTGTTGAGCACGAACGGGTAGCTGATCCTCCAGCGGACCTCTGCGGAATGGGGCTGTGTCTATACCAGGAGTTTGAGGAGTCGTGTGTGACACTGATGGTAAGGTTCGCTTTCCGATGAGACGTCCAGGATTTTCGATAGCTGTAGCTTCCAACTTTGTGATATATTCCGCGACTAAAGTAGTGACTTGTAGTTTTTCTGACAGGGGAAGACCGAAAAACATATCTTGTAGAGGTTTTCCAGGAAGACGCGTCTGAAGAACATACTGGCTGTTGATAGCGTTTTCAATAGTAGTGTCGTATGCTACAATCGATGCTATGCCCTGAAACCCCTCTTGCGCAAGATGAAGCAAGACGGACATCTGGTCCCCAATGTCGTGGACTTGCTCATCTAACAGAGGTTCTCTTGGAATACGTAGSATGTACTCTTGTTTGTCGGGGGACGCAAAGTCTAATCCGACAACTCGATTGTAGCTCCCTCCACTTAGTCGCAGGACCTGAGAAGGTTCACCATATCCAATATCATGACATAGCTGGACGACCTTATCCTTGAACGTGTCGAATTGCTCTTGGTCAGGGTACAATACTGATGAACCGTTGGAGCTCGCGACATCATTATTATCATCGTCATCAGAGCCTCCGCCAGCAGATTCATCATCATCGTTTTCAGAGTCTCCACGTGCAGAATCATCATCTTCTCCTGCGCTGCTAAGAAAGACATGATCTACATCACTCTTCTCATCTTCATCTTGGCTTCCCGAAGGTGAGTTTGTGTCGTCATAGTCGTTTTCAGATGGGCTAGATGTCACCTTGACCTCCATTTTGTCCGCATCTGTCGTGACCGTGGCAGCGTCGACCTGGTGGACAAGATTTTCACCGAGAGAGAAAGAGCTCATTGTGACGAGGGTTCTTCGGGGCGTGTTGCTGACAGTTCAAGCGTTTCTGCGAAACTGTACGAGAATGACTGATTCGAGAATGGGGCCGAAGTTGATAGTGGGTTATCAAGCCACCGGGTCATTGAATGACCAAGGGGAGATGCCCACGAGGAAGTTTAAGTAGACGCGCTTCTCACTTCGAGTGTTGTGCAAAGGCGTCATAGAACAGTACGATAAACAAGGTGCCTCGAGGACAACAACGTAGTCCTTGTTTCAAGTATTCGCCTTTCGCAGATCAAGGTCACGAACGGCGGTTCGAGTGAGTCTTTGTTGAAGCCATCTGGCACTCGGGAGAAGAAGAAAGATTAACTAGCCATTATGTGAGTCATCTGACAGGCAGGTAGGCTCTTGAAGTGAATGTGCTTGTGTTTGTTTGTCCTCCAGGGAAACTTCAAATTCTCTAACGCGACTTCCATATTTCATTTTGATTTGGCACCCCCTTGCCTGGGGCAGAAATACGGCTTTGTTCYGGAAATAGTATAATCGGCTGGCGGCCCTTGCCAGATTTAATAAAGCGCAAGCGTTTCGTTCTGCCAAAGAACATTAGAGTCTCTTTATCCTTTGTCGACGACTGTTTCTCGTTATCGACTATCTCGCCCCGCGTTTGTTTTGTGTAGCTCCTCTTTCTGTGTTACTCGTTAGCTGATGTTTGCGCTGAATTATATCTGACTAATAGCATCAGCCATCTTCCAATTAGTCTACTTCTTATTAAAGTTGGTCTCTCATATTCTATTCAGCTAGACTACACTCAAGCCGACGGGTTCGAATAAGTGAATAGTTTCCAAGTATCATTTGCATTCATTCTTCTAAAGTCTTCAACCAAGGCTGGTCAATCACCTAAATAACATCACCCATCATCAATCCCCAACAATTCACCATAAACTCCACGAGAATTTGCAAACTTCTAAAAACCATAATCAAAAACCAAAAGTCAAAATGAAAAATATTAAAATTGCGCCCAGCAAATCTCTCAATCCAATGATAGCAAGCTGTGCATGCTGCTACCAAGAATAGAATCTAATGTGCCAAGGGTCTTCGTAACGCCATCGCTAAATGCGAGCATGGAATRCTTCAAGTCGAAATATGTGGACCAAATGTGATGCATACTCTCATACCATTTAAATTTCTGATTTGCTGTTGCCGCTGACCGAGATTTTCCATAGTGAATGTCCGTCAGACCGTGAGGCTTAGGACTATATCGTTGAGATACTCGAAGTAGCTTACTTCTTAGCAGCAGCAGCCTTCTTCTTCTTCTCAATCTCGCGTCTCTCCTTCTCAACCTTTGCCTGAGCATTCTTTGCCGCAGTTGCGTTTTCCTTAGCTCTCTTATCATTCTCTCGCTTGAGGGCGGCGGCTTGTTTGTTGTCTTCGTGGAACCAGCCGCATCCACTGGGACAGGACTGATTATCCTTGATAAAAGGTATCTTGGTTGGACAATTTGGGCAGACAGCGCAGTGGGCGGAGCAGTAAGCTGTTTTGCCAGATTTGGCGTGACGGCAGTTTCCCTTGAATTTCTTGGGGCAGTGGTGAACGGTGGTGAGTTGACGTCCAGGCATTGTTATGGTTGATATGGGAAGATTTGTTTGGAGTGTTGAGTGTTGTTGGATTCAATTCTGTCTTGTTCTTAGTATTTGTTTGCGTAGACGACTTACGGTTGATCTCTTGAGCGAATGAACTTACGTGGAAGATTCAAAAGTCTGGCCTTTAAGAAAGAGGACTTATGTTGTTCTAAGGGTAAGGCAGTCTTATTGTTCTGATAGTGAACCCGCGGGCAAAACAAAGATAGAGTCGAGCAGTTCTTTATTGGACTTCAGAAGGGACGTAATGTGTCAACAAGCCTGGCGGTGAAAAGATTAGGTTGAGCAGACGGAGGAAGCTGGCGCATGAACTCTAGAGTTTGAGAAGGTCGAATGCCGCCGCAATCTTAAATATTGCATGATCGAGCAAATGATTCACAACGTAGCTAATTCACTGAGATCCATTTTTCCCGCTCGATTCACTTAATGAGTAGAAAGTCCCTTCGGTTGGCCACCAGGACTATGGATTTACAATTGCGCAAATCACCATTGAAGTGACAATCGAGTTGGTTACAGTGAGAGGATGGAACATAGCAGACCACAAAAATCAAGCGTAGGTTTCTTCAAATTGAACCGGAGGTCTGGTATTCTAAGCTCAACTCCCGTGGTAAGGACCGTCAAATGAATCAGGCTTGGAGAGAGGCATCTCACGGCAACCTACCACAATCGGAATTTATTTTTRGAAAATAKAATCCAAGAAGTATGCCTCCCGTTGAGATATGTTGCAAGTCGCTTTTCAAGTAGGGCTTCTCCGAGTTTTCAATTACAGCAGCTTTTACATTAGCGGAGGTTATCATCAGGTACGGCATATCACATAGCAAAAACGATGGTTGATTGAATTATTCCTGAAGTTCTATTCGTGCTATAAGTAAAAAGCTAGCGCCCTATCAGCGTTTCTACAACTAATCCTCAAAACCCAAAGAATTGTAGTACTCATTCCAATCTTTAACAAGCTGCTTCTGAGTATCCCAGTCCCAAGCATATCGAAATCCATAGATAGCGAAATGAGCTACTCGGCGTAACCAAACACCGCGATGGTAAGCATCCTCGATATAAGAAGGTGATGCTTTAGTCATGATCTGGTCAAAGTGGGCCTTGATGAGGAGCTCATCTTCATCAAATGGGCGCTTAGGAGCAACATCTCGATCGCCCATGAAATCGTCCGATCGGGTCGTTTCGTCGCGCCAAAGCCAGGCTGGGGGTTTTCGAGCCAACACGAGTGGTACTGACATCGCATCATCCCAATCCAAGAGGCCACTGATCTCCCATTTTGGTCGCGGCGACTCATTGGATGATGGCGTTGGCATGCCACTACTGGCTGTAGTCCCCTTGTCATCGTCAATCTTAAGAGTATGATGGTAGGTCTTGCCTGTAGAGTCCTCAATCTCAACTCGCACCGTGTGTGTTTGGATTCCAGAATGTCCTTCGACATTGACCTGAACAGAATGTTTGTGACCGCTGGTTGAGGAATCATCGACGGTTATGTTCACTGAACCTGGGTGTTTCTTGATCACGACCTCTCCAGAAATCTCATTGTCGGTGCGACGCTTGATCATGATATTTCGGGAACTGAGATCCCAGGCCCAAAAACAATTGTCGATATCATGTCCCCGAACCAGCCCGGCTTTCTCCATCTGCTTGGCGATGGTTTGCAGCTCTGTGAAAAAGCGGTCGATTCCCGAGGCTTCGCCCATGCCACTCGCAGCAAGATGGTTTCCCAAAAGTTCAACTAGAAGGGGTGTCAAGTGCTGTCTGGACACAGTTTGCTGATCGGTCATATCTGGCTTGCGAAAGCCAGTTACCCCAATTGCAGCATCAGCGGCGTGGTAAGTGATTGAAGAAGAGGGCAGATTTCGCTTCCCAATAAGACGCCCAGGCTCGGCAATCGACGTTGACTCCAATTTCTGAATGACTTGAGCAACTAATCCAGTGATCTCAAGCTTCTCCGAGATTGGAAGGCCATAGAAAACATCTTGAATTTGTGTTCCAGCTAGTCGTTGCTGCAAAACATATTGACTTTCCAGGGCGTTGTCTGTTGTGAGATCGTATGCAAGGACGACCGGCAAATGATCGAGTTCGAGTTGAGAGAGAAAGGAGATTATAGAGATTTCGTCGCTCACATCTTCAGAGATGCCCTCTTCGGCAGAGCGTTTGATTCGAAGGATGCAGTCTCGATAATCACCAGAGTCGAAAGTCACCCCAATGACTCTGTTGGAACTACCTCCATCCATGTGCTCGATGAGTGAAGGTGTGCCTCGGCCGATGTCAAGGCATAGCTGGGCGACTTTGTCTTTGTACGTTGTGAAGGACTCGTGGCCATGGTAGACAGTGGACGATACTGACCCACAGTCACTTGCCTCGCCATCGTCATCCGTATCGTTTGCCTCCTCGTCGTTCTCTTCGTCCTCTTCTTCCTCGTGGTCTGCTTTACTCGAATTTGCGTCATCGCCATCGGAGTCTTCGCCGACATCAGATCCAACTTCGGTAAGGTTGTCGTCAGCTTCAGCTTGGTCGCTGATGTAGTGGATTGAGTCGACCATCGTGTCGCCGGTCATCATACTAGAATCAGGGACATCGGGAATGGAAACGTCGATATGAGGCATAGCTTCCATAGTCGTAGCTGGAAGGTGATACTATGATGATTGGATTTTTGTTTTGGCGAAAAAGCAAGAGGGAGTTGAGGATAACGAATCCCAATTTGAAGAGCTTGAAGAAGCTTTAAGTAGGCGAAATGGGRCCTTGACTGTTCTTTTGTTGCAAACAGTACAGTATGGTGAACAACATGCGTCGCACGAGAACAACGACGTCGAAGATAGATCTGAGGGACGCGCAAAGGAGATCACGATTGCACGCAAACGGCAGAAAAGACGTAGAGAAACTGAGGTTCAGATGAATTCAAGAGACGACGATGAATATGAAAAAGGCAACTTAACCCTGGTGTCAATCATCTTGCACTAAGGCCTTCTGGTAGCTTACAAGGTGAATGTGCTTCAATCTGCTTTGAGGTTGACATTCACCAGCCGAAATCGAGTTGCCCTGCCCAGGGCTGGTCTTTGTTCTTGCCCCGGCCACCGGGCGCTAGGCGAGAAAAAGTCACGAGACCTGAGATGGTTCTCGGGAAATAGTTTTCCCGAAGGTTTCCCCTACCATAACTTCGCGAGGACTTTCGTTTTGATACACTTCGTTGAAGTTTCGAAGAACACCAGCGATAATACGCAATAGCAAGTCAGATGTTCCTGTCGCGCCAAGAATAAAAACATTGATGCAAGACCAAGGTATTGAATACATTCTGGACGGCACAGGGCTCATTCCACAGTTGTCTGAGGTATATCGGTAACATATGACACAAATATCGCACATTGAGCCCACTCACCACACGGACTCCACACGCACCAAACATGACATCTTGGAAATATTGAAAAGTATGCTTCGTTGGGCCCGAGACAGCCAAGTCACATGCCTCCCACCATTTTCATTCTCTCAGAGCTCGCTTGGTGGTGGAGTTTGGAAGTCGATGTCAACAAGCATCAAGGATTTCATATAAGTTGGGTCAATTCTCATGTCAAGATTAAATCCATATCCCGATTACACTTCGTCTACATCAGCTGAATAGACATTAATTTCCAGCCCACAATGTCTGCCACTCAGCTTTTGCTTTATAGTCTATGGTGCCTTCGTGTCTTAGCTACCGACGATCCAACACGCTGCCATGAGGACAAGTATGTTTACAAGCCGAACCTTTCCACATCTCATTTGAATCTTTGCCTGACTCTGAAATAGTTGCTATCGAGCCTTCAATGGCGATCGCGTTAAACCTGCAGCAGCATCATTCTGCTCAGACTTCACAACCGCTGCGACAACCACCACTGACGACTTTCCTGCATATGCGACTGAGATGTGCAATGTAGCCGACATATCTTCAGTTTGCAATTGCGCATATCCTACAACATCTGCGCAACAATCAATAACTACAAGCGAATCGCCCACCATCACCAGCCAACCGCCCAGTTCTAGTGAGGACCCATCTATCACCACCCTTCCGTCAACTGTGTCTTGTGCGACAGTCGGTAGTTGCTTCTCAAGTATATCTAGTAGTGTTTCAACAAGTGTATCTAGCGACATTTCTTCGATTATGTCTAGCAGCATATCAAGCAGTATCTCTAGTAGTTTGTCGTCTAGCCTGTCAACTAGCTTGTCATCAAGTCTATCATCGAGTCTTAGTTCGTCGAGCAGTCTTTCTAGCACTTCATCGTCGGAAACATCGTCTTCTGAACCCACGAGTTCTTCGACAACAAGTGCAGCGACTACTACACTAACGGGTTCTTCGTCTGATGCTAGTACTACTTCTGCTGAGAGTTCCTCATCTAGTAGTACTTCGATTACAACAATAACCATATCATCTGAGGCTTCCAGCGATACCTCTAGCGATATTTCCAGTACCTCGGAGACTGGAACTTCCTCGTTCGATACAACGAGCGCTTCTTTGAGCATATCAACAACCGAAAATACCGACACTTCATCCACTCTCTCTACCACCGAGATCTCAATCTCCAGCGACCCGACATTAAGCACTTCTAGTGAGTCGTCTAGTGATACATCGACGATCTCTTCTGATAGCACCTCTGTCGCTACCTCTACCGACGTCTCAACAAGTAGCGATGCGCCGAGCTCTTCGAGTACCGATGATCCGATAAGCTTCACATTAGATACTACATCAAGCTTGTCAACAAGCAACGATGTATCAAGCACTTCGGATGCATCAATAACTACAAGCGAGTTTTCTTCATCCCTCATCACCACATTTCAAACTTCCACGATCACCTCAGCTGCAGGGCTCGAGTACGGACCTGGGTGCAATGCAAACAATTGTCTTCGAGCATTCGATCCAGCAGGTGACGACATAGGACAGTTGTTTTGTTCCTCTTTTGCAGCAAACATATCCACCACCTATTCCGATACTACTTTGTGCAGTGAAGGTGATCTTGCAACGCAGCTCAGYTCAGCATGCAGCTGTCTCAGCAATAAATACCTAGGCATCACTTCTGGCACGCCGTTACCAATCTCAACAACTGTGACTACTACACTTACGACAGACCCTGGAACATCAAGTGCCTCGTCGACGGATATATTCTCGCCGGTCAGTAGTACGTCTTTTGCCTCTTCTTCTGAGATAGTCGAATCTTCTAGCACCTCCTCGGAAAGCTCATCAACCATAACAGACACTACCACAGTAACTGAAACCACCGAYTCATCAACGGAGACGTCGAGCTCAACTTCCACTTCCTCTTTGGCCCCTCCTTGAAAGTTCAGAAGATATCACTAAGCCTAGGTTCCAGAAAGATAAGCTGATTACTGTGGCCTGGAGAGGATTATTTTTGCATTGTTAGCTAGAATCGCAATACGACCACGTACGAAGCATTTACTAACCACATGAGGCGTTTTTGAAACCTTTATTTCACCTATGTTCAGCGTAATAGATGAGACAACTAATAGATTTTAGATATTATAATTTTCAGGCAAATACTTGCTCTGGCTCAATCTCTCTTCATTGTTAGCAAGCAGTGAAACTCTGGTACTCATCGTTTCGTTCAATGCATGAATTCGTCATTGCTGTGATGGCTGTCTCCTCAAATCACTGTTCTGTTCGCAATACACTCTAACGGGTGGCTCCTGGCGCACATCAACCGCGAAAACGAGAAACACCCTCGGAATCCCATACGAATCAGCAGCGCGGCCAACTCTTCCAGCGCTCCTCAATTCCCTWCCCTCCTCTTCCGCTCTAAGGATCTGCTCAGAGGCATTATCCAAGTTCTGCAAAGACAGCCCGAGGTTCTGACGAAGACTCCGCTCTCGAATATCTCTTCTCAGGACATCATTATTGCCACTGTGGTCTTGTTTATAAACTCTTGCAACATCGCAGTAGAGTTCTATCATCGATTTCGAATAGTCTGGCGTGATTTTCCGTTCGGKATCGAGACCTACAAATGCGTATRYATGATCATGGGGGTTGACACATTCGCAGGACTGGAGCTCTAGTATCCAAGCACTGATAGATCGGCGGTTCGAGGGTTTCCTTGCTTCCAGRCGCCGAAAAGCTAGGGTGTTTGCAACGGTTTTGGAGGTAGTATYTATAAYAATTTCAAATGCATGACCCTGCTCGTCTGATTCCTTGATGTGGTGGTTAATAAACCATGGTTCTGAGCATTCAGCTGTAAAACATAGTCGATGTACTTCTGACTCCGAAAACGTGTAAATGCCGGAAATGACAAGTATCTTACGAGCGAGAAGGACCTCTTGCATGATCCAGCTACGAGACCAATAAGGTAAATGTCCCCAATCGTATATTGCAAGCTCCTCGTCTCGTGACAGCTCAAAGGTTCAACAATTGCGATATGGGTAAAAATGATCTAATTCAAAGAGCTTCTCTGGGGGCGCTTTCCATGATTCTGGAACCAAATAAAGTGGTTCGTCTCCAAGTTTTTCAGCAGCTAGAACGCGGCCAAAGCAATCTGTTCCGTGGCAGTCATGAATCCATGGTGTTCGTGAACACCATATGGTATTCGTCAATACCATGGAATCGCGACTACCATATGGTGTTGATGAACACCACGGTACGTAACCTTCCGTGTTTCAACGAGTCCGAGTCGTAGATCTTGGTGTTGTCGCTGTGCGGTAGGTCAATTTCATAGTGTTATGGGTGTATATTTGGCATAGCCGAGCGATAAAATTAAAGAACATTCTAAATACTACGTATTTAGGCTAATAGTTGATGTATTTGGATTTATCTTTATGGCCGTAGCTCGGGATCGACGGTTTTCGGCCCTTGGGAGTAGTAAAACTACCTACATTTATAACAATTAAATTGTATGAGAAAAGCGATCATTTTAAGTATTAGCGATATACTTGATTATCTAGAGGCCTAAGCACATAATTAGTATATAAATTAATATAACACTATGGTGTTCATGAATACCATATGGTATTCGTCAACACCATGATTCGCGACTACCACGGAACAAATCCATCGCGAGTGATGATTGTGTATCCGGCAGTCCAAGCCATACGAGAACCATCTTCGCTCCACTGTAAATGGCTCCCATCATTTTAACCTGATGGTTCCTTTCCGCGACGTTGTCTTGATTGATACATAATGTATCGATCCACAAGCTGCGCGCCTCGTAATCCGTTCGTATGTGCGTCAAAGCATGGAAAAGATTCTCTCTGACTTCACGTCGAGTCCCATTGAGATAGATATGCGGCTGATTTGGTTGTTCTCTACCCCACTCATACGAAAGTGCTGAGTATGGCTGAGTTTCAGGTTTTGTGTTGAAGATGACGCATGAGATCGGATCTTCTTTCGCGCCGGGTAAGAGAATCAGGGGCCTGATGTCGGCTTCCGACTCCAGAGGAATGTATTGAGGAGGGAATGAAGCTGAGCTAGTATGACTCTTAACCTGCGGAATCTCCATGAAGAGTGGGTAGGGCCAAACAGGAAGAGCGTGCAGAGTGCAGCTATGGGAACAGTCTTTTGTGATAGTTCCAAAGGAGAGAGAGTCGTAAGGATCACGGAAGTTCGTCGTACGTAGCACTCGAGTTTGTGACCATGCAGCTGCGCCTTAACCATGACCGCAAGCCAATCAAGTATGGTACAATTGCCAGGGGAGTATTGTCAGAAATCGTGAACTTCTTCATTGTATGCCTCTCATAAATGCTAAGCGTCACATTTTCAAAACAGTCAAGATACCTGAATGCTCAGTATTTAATAGTCCGATCACACGCCAAAATACCTAAGATACGGTATAGCAAGAGTACAAAACAACTCACAATAACTAAGTACCAAACCTACACATATATAAAAGCCTCAAGATATCTGACTGCTCAGTGTCTAATGGTCCCATCACACTCCAAGATGCCTTAGAGACGGTGTAGCAAGAGTGCAAAGCAGAAATCGATAACTCTATAGAGTCTTTGACAAAGCTTTCACTTCAACTGTGCGGAACAACTGCTCTGTCCTGCAAGAAAATCATCTTTGTCAGCTGCGACAATATCCATAAGCCTATCGCTCGAAAGTCCTTTGTGATTGTCATGAACAGGTTAGCCTTGTCGATTTTGTTCCTTTGCCTGCTCTTCTCTTTCACGTTTTCTGAACTGCCAATGACACCTCTATGCTTCTTCGAATAAGCGAGACCTATAGCGCCAGAGTAGATGGAGGGGTAGATTATTATAGACGTTGGTGGACTATGAAGTACGAGCATGGCTGCACTAAAGAACATCTCCCGTTCAATTCCTACTATATATGTATCGTGACGTTAATGGGTATCTATACAAAGAAATAAAACAAGCACCCAAGCCGTCCATATGTATTTCCCCAGATCAGAGTTTCTCCTAAGTCTTCAAGCTAGCCTGGATAGCTTCTTGTAGTGCATCTTCGTCGGCCTTGTTATGATCCTCTTCCGCTGCTTCGTGTGAGCCTGTCCCTAGACTAGAGGTAGTCGGTATCGTAGCATCATCTGTTTTGCTGGACGTGACGGCAGATCGTGGAGTAGATGCCTTTTCCTGCTCCAACAGACTCTGCTTCTTGACATGCTCAAGCACGATCTCGTCTTCCGTCTTTTCCTTCAACATGTCTGCTTTACTCTTCTCGATCGCTTCCTCTAAAGCATGATCGATGGTCTCTGGATCGGGAATCTCATTATCATCTTCCTTAGATTTGATGATCGCGAGCTTGATACCCTCATCCTCGTCAGAATCAACGTCGTGACGGTCTTGAGATATGTGATATTTGAGAAGACTTTGCTGTATAGCATGCTCAAGAGCGGACTCATGCTCGGCATCCTTTTCGGTGTACTCTAAAGAGGCAGCATTTGAGGGTCGATGGCCAGCCTCGCCAATACTGGCTTGAATAGCGCGGTCGAGTGCTTCTTGATCTGTGAGCTGAGATCCTTCCATACTTTGAAGTTCTCTGACGCTAGCCCGTATAGCTCTCTCAATCATTTCATCTTCATCAGCATTGCCTCGTGATGTAGCAGCTACCGATGCGTGAATTGCATGCTCGAACTCATCGTGATCGTGGTCACCATGGTCGTGATCGCCATGCTCATGAGCTTCACTGACTTTGTGTTGGTCATGCACAATTGGGCCATCTTGTGTGGCACGAGGAGTGTGCCGATGTGGGTTTGCACGCCGGCAGAATGGGCAATTGCGGTGGCTCTTTCCTTCGTTTTCCTTGTTTTTCGTTTCCTTCGTTTCCTTGCGCTTGAGCTGCCTTTCCTTGTGAAGTTTCTTTCGCTCATCAAATGAGAGATGTCTTGTCTCCAGAAACCCTTTCGGCGAAAGATAACCTGATGGCGTCAGCTCCGGTCCCCCTTGCTCGGCAATCTTCATTTTGTTGCTTTGATATTCTTCCTTGTGGGCTTTCCATTCATGAATTATCAGAGCGCGTTCTTCCGGGCTGCAAGCCTCCGCATCTACAAAACCCCTAGCGGTTCGTGCCGCAATGATGTAATTCAAGACACTTGAGCCAAACAACTTTCGGATCTCCCTATGTACTCCCATGAAAGCATAGCCTGGTAAACCCCAAATCGCTATACAAATAAGATCAGTGGTCATTAAGAATTTGGGACATCGTCAGGACTTACCAGCACCAGGTTTGAGAATAAGTCCACCAATTCCCTTTCCAATTCCTTTGACCAGACCAGCTGCTCCCTCTTTTTCAGCGCCTCGGATTGGTTGGGTCACAAGTCCAGTGATTCCATCAAACATGCCGAAACCAAATTCCTACCATATGTCAGCGCACATGTTTCATATTAAGCACAGTGCGATTCTGTACCTTTCCAGCTGCTTTCAATCCGCTTTGGAAGTCGGTAACCTTCTCTTGTGGGCGGACAGTATCATCACCATACAGCTTTGGAGCATTGTGAAATCCACGAGCGATTCCCAAAGTAAAGTCCATGGGCGACTTCAAGCCTGCCGCCACGATTCGAGATATCCCTTTGCTAGCCCGACCAGCATTTTCCAAGGTCATCTTGCTGGGATCAAATGTTTCTGGTTGAGATTCTTTACGGAGCTTGGAAAAAGGAGATTCTGTCCCGCCTCTGTGAATCCCTTCGCCAGGCCCCCCTCGAGACGATGTGCCTCGATCCCGGGAGAGTGATCTTGCGCGGTTTATCGAACCCCGAAGCGCTTCTTTCAACGCTCCACCACGACTGCTGGTTCCGGTACTAATACTAGTTCTGGCCGTATCGACAGAACCAAGTTCAGTTGACGACCTTGTGGTACTCTCGTAAGATGTCTTCGAGGGCATCGTAGAGCTCGTTGTTGGTGTGTGAGATCCATCTGGCGATAAGGGATTATCTATCTGTGATTTCGGGGTTATGTCATTGTCCTCTCCAAGCTCGACCTGCGACGAGTTTTTGGAATTAGGCGGAGAACCTTTRGCTGGGGAGGTTTTGTCAGTAAAAGCACAATGGTCTTTCATAGTAGTTTTAATACTCTGGTTTGTGGTCTTGGCTCTCTTGAATATCTCAATGGGAAAATCTGCCACACCCATCGATAGACTTGCGAACGTCCCAAGTAGTGCCGATGCACCCCCAGTGATTGGATCCCATGGGCCATCGTCTGTCT
This sequence comes from Chaetoscypha palmicola, assembly GCA_003988945.1. NCBI lineage: Eukaryota > Fungi > Ascomycota > Leotiomycetes > Helotiales > Helotiaceae > Chaetoscypha > Chaetoscypha palmicola. The sequence goes on along the minus strand of QYAH01000185.1, from coordinate 11,183 downwards.
CGTACTCTCGAGCTCGGTACCTAGGCTTTATTAATTTGAAGTATAGTATAAGCTGGTAAGATATGCTCACAGCTTGAGATCTGCAAAATCGAGGAGACCTTCACTAGCAAGCACATTTGCGGCTAAAGCGCTCAGTCGAGTTTGTGTCCGCTTTAGTCTCCAGACAGCAACTCGCGTTGGTGCCAAAGAGCATCTCATACTATCAATGTTAAGGTTGTCATGGAAACTCTTAGCGCCAACTTCGGTTCCCTGTTCTTCCTTGATGCGAGCACCAAGTTCTTTCGCTTTCGCCAGTGTTTCGGGCTTCAGAGCTTCGATCAAGGATGCTGACAGCTTGTCGGCTGTGAGTTGCTTGTATGGAATTGGGACGGGACCAGCTCCTGCTCGAGCGACCATGGCACCCCAAAACGGTTGGTCTCCAAAGAAGGGCACGACCACCGTAGGTTTGCCAGTAGCAATACCGGCTGCAGTAGTTCCTGCTCCTCCGTGGTGTACAACAGCGGAGACGTGCTGGAAAAGCCAATCGTGTGGTACGTTACCAAGCATAAAGACACCTTCAGGTACACCCATCTCGTCTGCTCCAAGRCCACCCCAACCTTTGGATACTAAAGCTCTGCATCCAGTCTTCTTGACGGCCTCGAATATTAATGTAGTCATTGCATTGGGGTCATCAACAACGATGGAGCCAAACCCGATATACACTGGTGGAGGCCCATCGGCAAGAAAAGCAGCAAGCTCTGGTTCAGGGGTAAAGGAAGAAGCAAGCGAGAGAAAGTAGAATCCGGAGATTGAAATGTGTCTGCCCCAATCATTGGGCTTAGGGATCAAAGCTGGGGACCTAGATGTCGTGAGTCATTGGACAAGCACTGCATGATGGGAAACTAACCAGCAGTAAGTGTACGGCACTTTTAAACGACTCAGCATGCCCGGTGCCCAAATTAAGCTGATGGGATCCAGACCAAGAGCGCGCGCTCGGAAACGGTTGATAACATCTCCGAGACCTTGCCAAGTCATCATTTCTACGAGAGCGTATGAGATGAAATTGGTCATATTCACATCCGCATTGGAAGACTGAATGCTAGCCAGAGGGTGCGGAAATGATTGTGTTGGGGACCACGGCATTCTGCGCAACACATCAAAATCAGCTCGAATACTTGAGGAAAACGTGCAACCTACGTGAACATCATATGGAGAGGTATTCCCATCTTCTCCGCAATATGGATATGAGCAAAGCTAGGGGGATTCGCAATGATGGCGTCTGCAATGAATGGCTGGTCGGATGGACCAGTCTCCATGTTAATTCCAGCTTCGAATCCAAGACTCTCCGTGCTGTCTTTTGGAGGAGGCGCTCCTAGTCCGTTTCCCGCTTCTACGCATGATCTCCAGCAGCCCAAAACAATTTCCTCCATTCCTCTGCGTCGTTTTCCAACGTCGCCAGCCTTGAGCGAGTCCAATCCAGGCATCAAGCCCGGATTTTTGACCATGAAAGCCATGAGTTCCGAAGGATCTCCACCAATACTGAAGAATTCGAGTCCATTTTCTTCCACAAACCCTTGAAACGTTGGGTGTGTTGCTAGACGTACTCGATGTCCATACGTTGCCTTCAACGTTTTCCCGAGCGCAACGAAGGGTTGCACATCCCCACGAGAACCAACAACGTGTATTACAACGTTTAGGCGTGGAGGCGGAACTTGACCTGGAGCACCTCCCAAAGCTTCGGGTATATATCCTGGAGGGAGCGGCGTTTCTTTCTCCTGTGCTACTAACGAAAGCTGGTTTCGCAGAGCGGGAACGAGAAGTTCGGAGAGTTTTCGACCTTTTTGGTTGATGTTTATATTGATTCTACCATCATCCGTGATCTTCGCCTTTGTATCCAAGCCGTCCTGGCTCATTTCAATTTCGTCATGATTGGCACCATATGCGGGAGGCGCTTCGCTTTCAGTGTCCTTGGGTATGGCGAGGTATGATTGTCTCGAACTGGGTGGAGAAATTAACGATTGTTGTATCACAATCAAAGCGTGGCTTACCGTTGCGCGCCAGGTCGATTCGTTGAATCTTGAGGATACGCAGATGCGCGAGAAGCTGTTCTACTGAGCCTGTCATCTTCGAAGTTTCCTACAATCGCGGCTTCTGCCTGAGCTATCAAACTGGCGGGGGGGGCGCTATCGGCACTTTCTGGTTTCGCATTTGGGGGGTTTGATGCCATTTTTGCAGCTCGTGGTCGGATGCAATCAGATGTTGTTCAACACGGGACAGATGATGGAAGAGCACGACCTGTGCAATCATTCGTGAAGCATTTGCGGCCTACACTCGAGCGTCCTCGTCGTCGGCGAATTTCTTGGTTTGAATGAAGCGGCACAGCGGGACGGGAGGTAAACGGGCTTAGCATCGGCCGACGACCGCTATATGTACTGTACAGTACAGTACAGGACAGTACAGGACGATGTTGTCCGATGCTTTCAAATTGCACGAGTCGATGGGTGATAGATGGTGCGTAGTCGGTGTTAATGCTTGGTCCTGAATAACCTGCAGAAGAAATGGAATGCAAATGGAAATGGGGATGTCGCAATGATAAAACCAAGTGAGGTGAGGTTGGTGGAAAGTGAGAGCTCGACAATGGCGGGGCAGCAGCAGCTCCACCTCCAGTCTAGATGAGCTCATCAAGAGCTAGACGAGGGGCAAAGTCCCTGGGGCCACCACCGTGCGCCAATCCGACTGCCGTCGCAACTCCACAATCAAGGTTGTGGCAAAGCCACATTTAGTGAACACTAGTGATTTGCTTGTGATTCAATATACTTGCTTACTTAAGTAAGTAAGTGTGAAATCTCTATAATAATCGAACAAGTGAGAATGTGGCATCTGGCTGTTGGTTAGTAATCACAGCATCCACCATGTTCTCTACTCAAGTTGGCCAATGAAATCCCAAGTTCGATCGGCTCTCACCCATTCACATACGAAGTATTCGAGTCGGTGCGGCGTTTGATGACAACTCGTTGTGCATACATCGACAACGTTTTCGACCCACTGGTAGAGCCTCAACTCCCTAGTTATGAAGCGGCCTGCATTCGATTGGGTGTATCGTGACCGTTGGAAAGAGCCGAGCCTTGGAGCGGTCAACGAATGAGGGATTCTATAATTCGTATTCGAGTAGGGCGGCGGAGTTGCGATAGTAGCGAGCAAAGCAGCTCTGGCATTGAGAATTGCTATCACACAAGCACTGTACACAAGTCTCAAGAGACCTCCTTAAGAGACCTCCGTTGACAGATAGCTAACATCTTGATCTTGATACCCGTGATTTCGAAATTCCGAGGAAGAAAGGAGGTGTATTGTACAGTACAGTACCTAGATAGCCGTAGTATTGCAATGAAATGTAAGTGAGGTAGCTGCATCATTCATGTCAGCAAATATCTACATAAGATTAGATTCCCCTAATCAAAATCAAATTCCAAGAGCGCCTCACAATCGGGGCTGTCTAAGGATTACCTACTGACAAGCGAGCTCATCACGCGCGATGTCCTCGGCTACTTACTTACTTAAGTTCTTAGTACTTAACCTCAGTACCTAAGTGCTTGTAAAGGTGCCAAAGGTAGATATTTGGTAATCTAGGCTAGGTAGTCATGTCACGACTTCTCGGCTCCTCTCTCTCTTGTGTTACCTGCGTGATGCACAATCGCATTCGGCAACTTACCTATGAGGTAATAAGAATTGTCCTCCACTTCAGTTGATCGAACCGCGTACGAGAGACCCACCAGAAATCCTGCCTGCTACTCCGTACTTTGAAAGATACACAAAAACAAAGGGGGGAGCTCAAAACGAAGCATTCAGGCTCGGCGGCAAAGCCTCTCGAGGGGCGTTGGAAGTCTGTGAAACATGCAGCATGAGGGAAATTGGTCACCGTCATGGAAAGTGTGATGAAAGGAAATTGATGCGCGGCAGCTGATGCGCGCGACAAGTTGAAGTGATGAAGAAGTGCAGTGCCACCAAAGTGGTGTGTCCTCTGAATCCTTGCTGGTTGCTTGCACACGGCAGCTGTGAACAGAAGGAGATTGAGAGGACGGACTCAAACGGACAGTTCCTGGAATGAATGAACCTATTCTCGATGGTCGATGGAGGCCAAAATACCCGTYATCTGCAACTTTGCGGATTCTAATGGAGGCCGAAGCCTTGCKTAACGATAATATTAATATTGAAAGCGTCCTCGGCACAGCCGTTGCGTACTTCGATCAGGATACTTCGTAAGACGGGGGGATGGCGTTGTTGCCTAGGATGAAACGCAACGCAACAAACATACTGAGAATGACACGAATGGCTCTACGAGCTTGCCATCGGATATTACTGTTTTGCGTTCAAGTTTAGTTCGAAAGTTGTTGTTCTCAAGAAGGTAAAAGTTCTTGGACCACGAACCAATCATCCGGAAAAGACCTAGGTCGCGCTCCCGAGGTCGTTCCATTGTGCAGGGTGGCCCGGGGGCTGACATGGAAAAACACGTGATTCCATTTCTGCCAGTCTGCCCTCTGCCACCGCCCTCTGCCCCTTTTGAGCAGGTCGTTCTGCAATGCTACACAACAAACTCTCGGTACGTACGTATTGGTCAAACAATCTCCCGCTTTGGTCGACAGCTGTATTGCTCAGGGGAATCCATGACGCCGATTCTTATTTATATGATTAGTGCAGAAACCATCTATACACCGCATTATTACCACTTGAAGTATCGCTGACTGATAACTAGGCCGAGACACTCTTTCGGTCCCGTATCGTCCTGGGTAACCCGCTTCACGTTGTACCTATGCAGCCGGCCAACGCCTGGGACTCTCGTGGCTTGTTACTGCCATCCTTTGTTGAAGCATGGCGTTGAGACACTCACACCAACAGATTGTTCAACGTTGAACAGCTGTCAGGACCATTGAGGTCTATCAGCTTGCCAAAGGATCCCTTACTCGTTAGCCAGTGAGTTACGACCGAGAAAGTACCTCGACAACTCGTCTCGAGAAATTTGAATGTCCAACACTATCTGCGGTCATCATCAGCTGCCTCCAAGCGGTGCAACGYAAGTTGCTCAGGCTGGCAGGTTGTCCCCAGTACAACACAAGACAATTGTACTGCATCTACGAGTGTAGTTCTCCTATAATGCCGCGTAGAACGCGTATTGCAGTCTGACAGCAGTTTATTGGTGGCGTGTTGGTCAGGCGCTGGAGCTCACCATTTCACTTCCACGCATCTGTTCGTGCTCATTCTTCCCGCAACTGTTCCACGTACATGGAGATAGTGTCGTTCTTTGAGAAGCAAGTTGCAGCTCATATTGCTTGAGAGCGGTCCAGTTAAGCTCCAAATATATTTGGAGGCGTCTTCTTGGCTGGTCCCCACATCGAGATTCACGAGTCACAACTCACAGACCTTGCTCTRACAGGGCGTAGCGAGGGAGCAAGACATCTCAGACTTCCGTGTTAGGCCCCCCAGGCCGTGTTCGAGATACTTCGAAGTAGTACTCGCTAATCCTAGCAAATCTTTCTTATCGGAGATGCAGTCGTCTGCTGCCGCCAACGTTCATAACTTCATACAGATGTATGACCGTCAGTGCGATCAACTGGCACTGAAGTGGGTGGTATGCGGGCGGCATCCGGTGGCTTGCTCTCACAGGAGATCCAATGAAGATAGATCCTGCGGCTGAAAACTCCATCATGTTTTCTTCTTTCTTCAATCTGATTCCAGATCTCGGCAGAGGCTGGCTACCTGCCCACCATGGAATACGAAGTCGTTGTGCAGCATGTTACATGCCCCACTCCTTCCGTGCATCGATCTCCAAACTCCAGTCAGCCATCGTCAGCCCTTGTCACCAAATGCATTATCCTGGTCAGCTATTTTGTCCGGTCAATGTTCAAGTCGGCAAGGCAAAGTGAGCTGGAGGTGCAAGATACTTATATTAGTCCCTCCTTATTCCACACCGTTTCCACTTGACTTTTTTGCTTTTGCAGCCATCACTCGTTCAGGCTGCCCTAGGATCGAAGACTGTCATAATCCATACATTTAATTATCAATTTCTTTTACATTCCTTCAATACTTATTATTAGAGGGTAACCATGCTCCCGTATATGAAGAAAGCTCTTGGGGCTGGAATCGTACTTCTTGCTGTAAGAGCTTCCCTACCGCTGTGAAATTTTCAAGTCACATTTCTGACAATACTCCATAGATTCCGACCACACATGCCGCACTCATCGCGAAGCGAGTCGTGCTACCAACAGGATGGACATCTGAGGGTTGCTATGTGTATGTCATTTGCATCATCTTTTGTTACGTTACTGACTATCTCCTAGAGATGTCCCTGGGCGGACGCTCTCTGGTTCAAATACTGCCAATGCTGCAATGACGGTGAGCTTCGATATTCATGAATCAAGATTTCCCCTTCTCATTCGAAAGCGATGGATGCTTCGGTCTTTACTCATCAGTTTCGGCCATTTTGTTTCCGAATTGTCTCGATCGCCCGCAATGTCAAACGTCAATATTGTACTGATGTAGAGGTCCCGAGGAATAGGCTGAATCTTGCATTGCATTCTGTATAACCAATAACTATGCGTATGCAGGAACAGAATATTCGTCCGAGTGCTGTAGGTCACATGCTTCTCCTACGACCTTCCAAGGTTATCAAGAATACTGACTTGATATAAAGTTTGTGGAAATACTTTGGCACCCGCAGCTACTGTAGCTCCTGATACTGAGTGCAATATGGCTTGTTCAGGGGATGCTACTGAAACTTGTGGCGCTGGAAATAGACTGAGCTTGTATTGGAGTGGTGTTGTCGTTGCATCTCCATCAAACAAGCCTACTGTAGGTAGTTACAATTACAGTAGTTGCAGAACGGAATCGACCACAGGGAGAGCTTTGAGCGCAAAGACAACGGCTTCTGCTGCAATGACAATTGAGGTATGTTTCATATGAATTCTTTCCCATTCCAATTCGCATCAAGAGCTCGCTCATGATTCAATATTGAGCTCTTATAAACTGCGTTGCGACATGTCATCCTTCATTGAGAAGCAATACTGATTGGGAAAAGGCATGTGCAACCTTTTGCACGGGTTACAATTATTTCGGCACTGAGTATGGTCAAGAATGCTTCTGTGGAAATACCTTTGGCACGGGCTCAGTAGTAGCGCCCAATTCCGATTGTAGCATGCTGTGTGCTGGAAACTCGTTAGAATTTTGTGGCGCGGGCGGACGCCTAACTGTTTATGCCCTGGATGGAACTGCTCCTCCGACCACCACTACCTCAGTGCCAACTACCACACCTACAACTCCAGTAGTCACTGGCATACCAACTGGATGGACCTCTCAAGGTTGCTGGGCTGAACCGGCAGGTGGTCGTCTCCTTACTCATCAGCAGCCCGATAGCCAAACCAATACCATGGCAAGTTGTATACAGACATGCGCAGGCCTAGGATACACGATAGCCGGAACTGAGTACGGCGTACAATGCTTTTGTGATAATTTCGTCTATAATGGAGGTGCTCTAGCTCCAAACCAGGCCGACTGCAACGTTCCTTGTTCTGGTAATTCCAATGAATTTTGTGGTGGTGGGGGTAGAGTTACCATGTATTCCATTGGCACGCCTCAGGTCTATCAGGCCCCTGGACCCCAGATATCCGGACTGCCTACTGGGTGGAAATATTCCGGATGTTATTCGGACAATCTCGCCTCAGCTGAAGATGCCGATATCAAGATTCCGGTCCTGCCATATATGCTCTGGTCCAGCGACACCAATATTCCATCGGAATGTCTTACCCAATGTCAAAAGTTTGGGTTCAATGCAGCGGGGCTTGAGTATGGTAGACAATGCTGTGAGTGGTCTGCTCTAGTTTTCAATCATGTCACTAACAACAGCTCAGATTGTGGCGATCAAGCCAACCTTCTGATCGCCTCTATGCCGACGGTTTCAACGAACCCGACAGCGGTAGAAAAGTACACCTTTGCCAATCTTCCATCGTTGAATCCGGAGTCTCAATGTAACGCCCCTTGTACCGGTGCTCCGGAATTTTATTGCGGTTCGGGAGATAGACTCACATTCTATACATGGAATGCCACCACACCCCTTTACCAGTGGGATTTTCCTACAGGACCTGCAGCTGGCGAATACTCTCTTCTTATCGGAGGTAGAATTGTACCTCTAATCACGTCACAGGCAATTACGGGAAAGGTTACGTTTCTCGAGAAAGCGGGTACAGGAGCCCCGAATGGTACGGGTGCGTACGAGCTCGACCTTACCCAAATCGACACCTTCCTTTCTGCTTGGAGAACCATGACCCAACCTTCATCCGATGTATTCTGTTCAGGAGGTGTTACCATGCCTGACAGAGCTGGTAGGCAAATTAATGTTGGAGGCTGGGCTGGCGAGTCCAACTTTGGGGTCAGGATGTACCTGCCAGATGGCTCTCCCGGAGTGAAGGGCACTAATCAATGGGTCGAAGATAAGCTGCATCTTAAGCTTCAAGTCCCACGCTGGTACCCATCTGCATTGGTCATGGCTAATGGATCTATCCTCATTGTCGGTGGTGAAATCGGACAGAATGCAGACCAGCAGCCAACTCTCGAGATTCTGCCACCAACGGGTGTTCCAGACGCTGGCACCGAAAGCGGCTACTCCAACACCACAAAATATCTAGATTTCCTCCAACGAACGCACCCCTTCAACCTCTATCCATGGATCTCTGTTGTACCATCTGGTATATTGATTGTCTACTATAACGAAGTCCGCATCATCGACGATGTAGACTTCAACACTGTAAAGACACTCCCAAATATGCCCGGAGCAGTGAACGATCCAACKGGTGGTAGGTCATATCAACTTCAAGGTGCAACAGTCAGTCTTCCGCAATATGCACCTTTCACCGACCCTCTGGGCATCTTGGTCTGTGGTGGATCTACGGAGAATGGAGGCCATGCCATCGACAATTGTGTATCTACACAACCCGAAGCCGCGAATCCAGAGTGGTTGATCGAGCGCATGGTAAGATGTCCCCTCAATCCCCTTCAGTGCCCTCGCTAAACTTTCCATAGCCCTCACGTAGAGTTATGCCATCCATGGCAGCTCTCCCCGACGGAACCTATGTCATTATTGGCGGTGGTCAGCACGGCGTGGCAGGATTCGGTCTCGCAGGCGCTCCAAACTACAACGCAGTTCTCTACGACCCAACAAAGCCGCCAAACCAGCGCATGTCGGTAATGGCTAACACCACAGTCGCCCGTCTTTACCACTCCGAAGCCATCGTTCTCCTCGACGGACGTGTAATGGTATCTGGCTCCGACCCCTCCGGCCAATTCGAATCGCCACCAGATAATTTCCCCGAAGAGTATCGCGTCGAAGTCTTCTCCCCGCCCTACCTTCTCTCCGGCGCAACTCGCCCAACGTTCACTRTCGCGAATAAGGATTGGACGTACGACCAATCTATTACGTTCACCTCTTCTACAGGCGGCGTTCGCGTCTCTCTTCTCGGAAGCGTTTCAAGTACCCACGGAAACAGTATGGGTCAGCGAACTATGTTCCCAGCTGTATCCTGCACGGGCACAAGTTGCACTGTCACGTCCCCACCTGATGCGTATGCCTGCCCGCCAGGGTGGTATATGATGTTTGTGCTCGATGGACCTACACCTTCAGTCGGGCAATTCGTGAGGATTGGCGGCGATCCTGCAAATTTGGGCAATTGGCCTAATCTACCAGGATTTCCTCTGCCTGGTACTGGACCTGTCTAAGGTCGCGGGTATTGGAATACGATGATGTGGTAATGATACGCTTGTCGTATATAGGTTCACTGACGTGGGCGTTGGTGAAGTGATATTCTTCGTTCTGTATTTATTTTACTAGAGCAGAGTTTGTGGATTTTGCATAAATAATATCACAGTTTATCCTAGAAATTCTTACCTTCTGAAAAGTATTTCTTTTCAGACCGTCAACTCTTACTAAGTACAATATCGTGCCTCTTGCTTTGTCAGGAACAGCACAGTCAAACCTCGCTATAAAAATATCTATACACAACACAAGGACACACTATTTAAAGCCTGGGTGATACCATTGAATCTTCCATTTCTATAGATGATTATTATGGAGTCCCACTACTCAGCGGAAGGATAATCTTACACTATTCTTAATTTTTCACGATCCCGATCAGATTCTTATAGCGAGTTTTAATTGCACGGCTGGAATAAGCTTGAATGTCTGGTATACAATAGAGATATTAGTGATATATTAGTAGTTTAATATTGTGCAGAGATTAAGAAAGTTATGTATATGATCCCCGTATAATGTAATTCTATTGTGGTGCGAATTAGATAATATACCTTTTCCCACTACCTTCTGTATGACGATGGTAGGGTTATGAATTATTATATATAGAATTACTATATAGTCGAATACTGTGTCAAGGCGGATAAGATAAGTGATCGACGTATTGTTCTATTTAGCATAGTTCCCATCGCTCGTACCGCTCTCAACCCCATTTATCCAATTCTGCCCTGGGGAGAATTCTTCTACCTACGTGACATAAGATATATTGCGTAGATGATCTTCGAAAACTACCCGCTTTTGTACGAAGACCTCGTTTGGTCCCCTGAATATTGCAATTATAATTCAGATTCACGATCCTCCAAATGGCGATATGATATATACGTAAGTATTAAATGCCCGTCTGGTCACGAGTAGAATCAAGCAGATTCGTTTCTTCTAAAGTAGATAGGGAAGGACATGAGGGAAGGACATGTTGACCGTAAGATTACTCACTAGATATGGGGCTACGCGAAAGGTAGTTTTAACAGGCTTTACCTTAGTTTTCAGCTCAAGTAGGGAGTAATACCTTGAAGGATAACGCTATCGCATTCCGATATTTCCTCCGGCCGCGGAGGTGCCCCGCGATCAAGGCTTCAATCGTTTCCACGAAGAAATACGACTCCGAGTTCCCAATAAGAGTTCGTGATCGTGTTTGCACCAGACGCTTGTCTGGTATATTTGTGAGTATAAGTCACGATAATCGGGCAACCAGATGCGGCGTAAGCAGATTAACTGTCTCGCCCTGGCGGAGAGCAAGTACTATGAACAATTAGGTAGAATTAAACAGTAGTTAATAGTTAACGTGAATGAAGAGTACATCCGATAGTAACAAGTACCAATCCAATCTATTGTCATCTTTTTATATTTGCCAGCC
>QYAH01000184.1:0-44093 GCA_003988945.1 Chaetoscypha palmicola | reverse complement strand
AAGGAGAGAAAGTTAGTTATATAGAAATAAGCGAGAAATACTTACTAAGTATAATCCTACCTCTCTAATTAGCTCGGCTAGTATATTAGTCATATTAATTATATTAATCAGATTAATCAAATTAATTATAATTAGATTAGATTAGATTTGATTAATCTGATTATTTAGCTGATTAGATTTGATTTAGGGTCGTTAATCAAATCAAATCTAATCATTTAATACACTAGTTGTATATCGCGGAATCAGCAACCCAACTCGCTTATCACTACTCGAGTATGCACTAGGGAGCATCTGAATCCGTCTTTCGTCAACCAGCACATTTATAAAATAGAAAGAGTAATGCAGCACATAGTGTTTCAAACATTTTATCTTAGCGCCTCCGTGATCTACAGTCAGTCAATTATGAACGTTTACCTGTTGTGAATGTCTTCTAGCAGAAGAAGACCTGGATGGATCTACCACAGAATAGTCCATCAAGGTACCCTAAATACTTCATTCATAAAAACAGAGGGCACACCAGAGATACTCAAGTCTTTAAGAACACCGCCACAACTAAATTCTAAAAGCTAAGCTTCTAGTGTCATAACTGGCAGACTGCAGAATTTTCCACACCCGAGACAAATTTGAAATGTCAGCTCCTCTGAAGCTTCCACCAATTTTGGAGGAACTGGCTTCTAAAAAACAGTCTCTGATTTCTCACTCTCCACACAACCACAATCTGATCATCTATCCAATATCAGCCAATACTCCTCGTGCCATCCACCAACGCGCCCGCCTCAGCACTCTCCATCTTTCCCGTACCCGCTCATCCGTCATAATTCTCTCCTCTCCTTCAATGTGGACGAACAGACTTGTCCCCTATGCCCCCGTTACCGTTTCGACAACGAAAGTGCCCGCGACCTCCACTACTTCCAACACCACGTTCTGAAGGTACCATGGGCAGACCCTCCTAATCGTCTTCTCTACAAAGACAGAGGCAATTTTGACGGGCCGATTGGGAGAGGTGCGTACTTCATACATGCCAGCAGGTTTGTGGGGTGCGATCTGAGCTCGGATGATGAGAGTGATGTCCCAGGAGAGGGAAAGGAGAAGGAAAGTTGTGGGGAGAGTGTCAAGAGAAAAATGACTGGGTGGAAGAAGTTCGTGGTTGATAGGGGTGAGGCAAGACAGGAGCAGTGGAGAAATCCAACGAGGAAAAGGAGGCACAAGATAGATGACTTGCTTGACGAAAAAGACAAGAATTTGGCACCAAAGATGATGTAGCAAGCAAGGACAGCGCTGGCGTAGCGGCAAACGGAGACAAGCACATCCAACCTCCGATAGAGGGTTTTACAATCTGTTGTTGGACGAAATACTGTCCTAAACTTTGGGATAAAGTGATGAGGCATTGAGAGAGAGGAACGTTCAATTTATGATGGCAACGGCTCGAGTGTGCGACGACGACGGCTGCCAGAGCGCGATAGAGACCAATGAAAGAAGCAAATTTGCGAGGCGCTGCTTGTTGCCGGCGAGGTGCAGAGAAACCAGATGCAAACATTATTCATATGAAAGACGTATCTGTGTAAATAATTGTGTACAACCTCTGAAAAAGTGTGGTTCTCAAGACTCCTAATCCTAACCTCATCTTTTGTTTATCGAGTATGAAAGTTTTTCAAGCTCGGTGGCCTCCCAAAGACAATATTCCACAAATGAATTACATACTGTGGTACATCCTGCCGGTGACCTTCAGCCTATTACAACGATATATCCTTGACGCCTGCAATGCACCCAGTCATGAATCGTCTAAGAAGTCTCCGTAATGCGACATTTCCAACCAGAAGTTTTGCTGAGCAAAGGAAGACTGCATAAAGATTAGCAAAGTTGGGTATTAATTGTAATATGACGGCTTACCTAGCTCCAAGACACCAACCAAGCTCGTTGTCCTTGATCTTCTTAGCGATCTTAACCTCTCGATCAACAGGCATCTCATAACCAGTGTGCAATAGAGCCATCATAAAATTGAGATCTAAGCAATGCTCTGGCCGACCCTCTAGTTCTTTCATTGCGCCAGGGACAGTCTGAAATACGTCCCAGCTTTCTACGCCACCACAAACCTGATCAGTCAAGCGCTGGAGGTCCTTCAAAGTGTAAGATTCAGGCATGCCGAGAGGGTCGGTGCGGTCGAAGAAGTATGAGAACGTATAGACATCCTCTCGAGTAAACGTCTTCTCCAGTGAAGGTTGGTGGATGCCATTGAAGGAACAGGGAGCAACTTTGCATTCAGCTTCTTTATGCAATATCTGTTCAGCGAGCTTGCGACATTGCGCAGGAGAAGCAGATGATGGGCCAGTCATGTTGACTGACACCTTATCTCCCAGGGGATGATCCTTCTCAAGCTCGACCTCAACAGGGCGAACCATACCCGGAGCAATGCACGGATTCGTAACGGGCTTCGAGAGCCAGGTCGAGTCGTCTGGCTTTGTCTTGTGGACGTTTTCGATAAGTGTCTTGTGAATAGATTTACGAGCTGACATGAGGCCATAGCCAAGATGGGAGTGCTGGTACAACTCGAAATCTCTTCCGCCGAATTGAAGGCTGTATTTGTGGTCGCCTTCTGCCATTTTCTCGGGAAGCTTGAAGGTAGGTTCGAAAACGACTTGAGTAGAACCTCCTCCCAGGTCAAAGACTGCGGCGGTCTTAGTCAATTCTGGACCACCAATATTGCCTAGTAAAAAGTTTGTGGTGATCCATGCGTAGACACCCTCGTCCTTTCCGTCCATTACGGCAACGCCGTTCTCCTCCCTAGAGATGACTGGGAAGGGGTATTCAGTCTCCAATCGAGTTCGAACTGCCTCCAAGATCGCATCACTCATCTCAGGTCCAAGTAATCGCAGCCCGGCGGTAGCTTTGACAGCAATAGGCGAACATCCCTTCAGCTTGTCAGGAACCTCCTTCATTGCCACCTCCATCAATACATCAAGACTCTTTGCCGCACCTTCAGCGTCTGTCTTGTAGGAGCTCAAGCCTCCTGCACCCTTCTCGGTCATCTTAAACTCTTCCTTCTCGAGCTCGGGCGTTGGCCCACAATTATTGAATCGGTAGACATGAATTCGGGAGCCTGTGCTCCCTGCATCAATCATCAGCGCATATTGGACAATGGGTTTGGATTTGTCGCTAGATTTCGAGCACTTCGTTGTACCTAAGGACGGCTCTGATGCAGATTGTCCTCCATTTCCTCCTGGCGGCGTCGTGTCCACGGTATGTTTTCCTAGGCGCGAATTTAGATCCATTAAGATGTGCGAAATTGACTCGTGCTAACATACCTCCACTGTATACATCTACTCCTGATGGTGACAGGTAATAGAACAAGAAGATGACGAAGAGGAGAATACCTCCTGTCTTCAGGTACCTGGAACGCTGGCTTTGCGTCATCCAGGCGTTTCTTGCTTTCTCCAGAATGCCGGCGGCGCCTATTCGAGCGCCTGTAGTCGAATATCTGGCTGGTTTCTCGTGGGGATCGTGAGCTACGTTTCTCGTGGGCAGTGAGACAGAAGTTCGTCGCATAAGGGAATTGCTGATAGACACACCAACAGAATTCAAAGGTCCTGATCGCAAGACCGCTCTATGAGGAATGAGAGGAAGGAAGAGGCGCGAAGCAGTTGGCAATCATTGGAGTAGGAAGAGCAGGATGAAGGAAGAAGGTAAGATCCCCTGGAAGAAATAAAAGGGACTGAGAAGTCGCGGCTGGAATACCCCTGGAAATATTAACGGACATCCAACGTGTGGCGTTTTGGTGAGATAGGAATAGTGTGTGGCTGAAGCAGAGACCAATTACCGTAGGGCTGGCACTGGGCGACCGCTGAGGTAAGCAAGTCGCAAATGTCCGCCAGGTCTCTTGCGTCGCCCCTCTGCCTGGCACCGCAATCGCCAGATAGAATTCAATAGAAATGCTTTCACCATCTTCCTCTCGTTTTCTTTCTAGACTGATTCCTCACATCCTCTGATGTTCTTTCTCGCATCCTATTTTCCTACTCAGATTTGCTCTATTTTCAAGATTGCTCTCCTTATTAACTTATACAGAATCCAACACCACCGAAACACATGAACGTTCAACTTTATGTCTACGACTTGTCCAATGGACTTGCTCGAAACTTTTCCGCTGCCTTACTCGGCACATACATTGATATGATCTACCACACAGGTGTTGTATTCGAGGGTGTTGAATACACATACGATGGAGGCATCAAAGCTTTAGATCCAGGGCGAAGTCACCTCGGACCACCATTACAGGTCGTAGAATTGGGAAAGTCAGAATTACCCATGGACGTCATACTCGAATACATGGAGTCCATGAAGGAAACCTACACCCACGAGGTAAAGCGAAATGTCCCTTGCTTTTGTCAAGCGTGAAGTCTGACAGCTGTAGGCATACAATCTCTGGTCACATAACTGCAACAATTTCTCAAACGACCTCTCTACTTTCCTCCTCGGCAAAGGTATACCGGAGCATATCACCAACCTTCCGACTACATTTCTCAATTCTCCTTACGGCAGAGCGATGATGCCTGAGATCGATCGGATGGTCGTGCGTCGCCAAGAGAAGAACGGTGGATTATTGGGACTCGACAAGTCTAACAATGGCTTCCGAACACATGAGCAAATCGCATCTTCTGTGCAGAAGGTCACCACCACTGTACAGCTCGACAAAGCCCTCGCTGATGCCAGGAATACCAGTGCTGTCATATTTTTTACGTCGGAAACATGTGCACCTTGTAAGAAGTTGTATCCTATATACGATGAATTGGCAACAGAAGTGGCACACAATACCATTCTGATCCTAGTCGATATTGCCAGAGCGTACAGTATCGCGACGAGATACAATATACAATCAACGCCAACATTTATATCATACCTACACGGCGTCGAGCAAGAAAGATGGGTTGGAGCGGATCCTGCGAAACTACGGGGAAATACCAAGATGCTGGCTCAAATCGCATTCCCGCAGCATCCACACGAATCGCTAAAACTTCCAGCGCTACACAGGTCGAATACGATGCCAGTACTGTACAGCACGGTGCCGCCTTTAGGAAAGCTCGGAGCAAAAATGGGTATTGCAGCTGAAGAGAGCACTGTTTCTGATGTTATGAGATTTATTTCCACTCGTGCCGAGAAAGGACCAGCAGAAGCTACTCTGCCAGACTTGGATGCTTTCAGCAGATTTTTGAGGACTGCCCCGCCGAAACTTCCCTTAGAAACCATGTTCACAATCGTGGATCTTTTCCGAGTTGCTCTTGTCGACTCTCGCTTAAGTGGATATTATGCAGAGGAAAAAGAGCACAACACAGTATCGCCTCTGATTTCATGGGTCAACGAGCTAAAGGAATGTCCATATTCGCTACGACTAGTCACCTTACAAATGTGCTGTAATTTATTCTCCAGTCCGTTGTATCCACAGCATATTCTAAGTTGTCCTTCGCTTTCAAGTCCTATTATTGAGCTTATCACCACGAGTCTCTTGGACGACAAACATCACAATGTGCGTTTGGCAGCAGCTAGCTTATCATTCAATATGGCAACATCGAATTCCAAGCTGAGGATCCAAGAGCACCGAGAAGGTATCACGGATAGCGAGCAGATCGAGTTAGCAGCATGTTTACTGGAAGCTATCAGTGTCGAGGAAGAATCCCCAGAAGCATTGAAAGGGTTCCTCCTCGCACTCGGATATCTGGTGTATTGTACTCCTGACAGTGGAGATCTATTGGACTTGTTGAAAACTATGGATGCTCAAGGCACTGTGTCATCGAAGCAGAAGCTCTTCCCTAATGAAAAGCTAGTTCAGGATATCGGCGATGTGCTTCTCGGCCAAGGTTTAGGATAAACAAATGTTTGATGTGGATTATCGACAGAATCGGGTCTGGGACACTTAGCTTTCTCGAGCACATTGAGAAGGAGGTCTTGACACTATTGCAGCATAGTTCAGCGAATAGACTTCAGAACTCCATAGATTAACAAGACTGTTTCTACCATCCGACCCGTACAAGCTTCAATTTCGAAAATGTGTGGGTCGACTTGAAACGATGATGTTTTTCGTCCGGGGCAATAGAACGCATTTACACCGCCAACAAGCATATCTCGCTTCGTGCTCCAAGCCTTGGATTAGTTGGGCGGGACGAGTACGAAATCGCGTAGGCCCGTTTGGAGTATGGGACTTGTGAGGCAAAGCAGTGAAGCCCATTCAAGCACTTTCGTAAGAATGCCTTCAATGGATCCTCGCTTGCCCGGGGCCTAGGTGGATTGTATACTCTTCTTTGGGTGGAATCCAGTAGCAAGCCTATAGCTATTTAGGGGTTTTGAGTTTAAGGTCCTCTGGTGGAGAATAGTATATCGAGCTCGGAGGCCTGCAATTTCGGCGCGAGAGGATCAAAATTTGGGGTCTAGGGCTGAAATCGCAGCTGGAGGGGATATTTGATGGCGTCCCCCTTTCAATGCCAAGCCATCCTATTCGCTTAAATGTGACGACCTCTACTCACACAATCGAGCCAGTATCGCTGCACTGCACTAAAATCATCCTTATGATTTTCAAACGCTTTTCGTATACCATGTTTGAGTGTATAGCTCGGAGAGTCGATGCAGTGCTCGGTCGCTCACTCTGAAGTGGCTCCTGTTCGGCTTGAGTTGCACGTCGGCGGGTGGGCGTGGCCAGGAGAGAGCCCATGCAACCGAGACACCATAAGGGACTACTTACCTCTAGAGGCCGTAATATGCAGCACATATGGCCTGGTTGTTTACGTCTTGCGCTCTGTTTTTCTCATTGTAGCAAATAAAAACTGACGAGAGATAAGGTTAGAGAGGAGTATATAGAATATGAAGTGCAAACAATTAGCAACTGCTTACTAGTGCATATGGACAAGCGCACTTTTCTTTACTCGTACTTTCCCTTTTTGGATTCGCAGCATGATTCACTAATCCGAAAATAGGAATGAAAATGCAATGGCTTGATATTTCTCAGACGAGACCCTCATCGGTCGTTGAGTCGTCAAGTGCAATTTTCAGATCTCAGATGCTGACATTCTACGAGAAGTTGTGCGTCTTAAAGACTAGTTCTCTTCTCCTTACATAGAAGACCAATTTTTAGTAAAGACGAATAGATCAAGCAACGGCAGTTGTTCAGAACATTGCTGCTGACATCTTACTGCTTTTCAATCTCTTGCAGGAACGTCCACAGCGTCAATAGTTGCTTCTTCTTCGTTTAGCGAACCTCTTCGGCTGGAAAACTCAGATAATTCCTCTTAAGGTTGACATTCAGCTGCCGATCTTCCCTGACATGTGATTAGGCAGCAGTTGGAAGGTGAAAGCACCGACTGAAAAGATTCACCAGCCCGATCTGTTGGCACGTGTCCCTCCTTCATTTATCTTTTCAGTCCATCCGATCTATCCACTTCTTCTCCATCATCATCTCCTCGCACTCTGATCGCAACCTCAACCTTTCGTCTTCTTTACGAACCACTTTAATAAGATACACCCGCTTCGAACACTTCATTGGTAAGCACTCTCGCAATTTCGTTTGTTCCGCAAGACGATTTTTCCGCAACGGTTGCTCTATCACCTCCGATATCGACAGACAAGCTCCTTCGAATAAGAATTAACAGATTTAAGTACAGATCGGCCGATAATACCCATACGCAAGCGCCGTATCTGTTTTCAACAGTAAGATTTGCTCGACTCCTTTCGCTTTCGAAATAGATGTTGACGGACACAAGGTTTTCATTCGAAGTCAACGAGGTGTGACTGAACTTTTCTTCAGTCGCCTCCAGATCTTTACCTCCTCTTCGATATTCTTCTTCGGTATATATTTTCCATTTTTTCTGGTACAAAATTCTGTTTGCCGATGAGAAACCCTCGGTCGCTGCCTCACAGCAAATGAAGGTGCTCCTGAAACGAATCATACTATCGGCTGACTTTGCACAGCAACTTTGTCATTGTCTACACCTATTCTGGTGCAGTTCTCTGTCTCTCATAGCACTTTCAACTGTGAAGTAGGTCCTTTATTTTCCCCGTCTGTGTTTCTGCTTTTGTTTCTTCTCTATTTACATAAAGCTCTCTACACCACATTTCCCACCGTACATCTGGTTCTAGACTGGTTGCTCTTCGCTATGGAGCAACCCTTTGGATACTTTGACTGTTCTTTGCAATGCTGTCAATGGGAATATATCTCGGCTCAGGAGTGAGCGACGACTTGTCTCCTTCGGACAATTTCATTTCCTGCTCGATATAGTTTCTCAATCTCCTTCTGTTGATCTTCTTCCACATCTTTATGCTAATGGTCGCTTAGCATCGCCTTTAAAATTCTTTTCACATGGGTGGGAATTGTAGTTGTAATCCAACGATCTTGAAAGATCCATCAGCAGCAGTCCTTGCCTTCGATAAATCTGATACAGTTATGGAGACTACACCTCCGGCACCACAAAACTCTCCTAAGAACATGTCCCTGAAGACTAGCTCTCTTGTCAAGGCTGCCACAACGCTTCCAGACTTGAATGATTCTTCAAACTCTGGAGCTATTGTACCACAACTCGATCAATGCATTGTTGCTCCTGTGCAGTCAGGCGATCAATACTCTACTTCAGACATCGAGCCTATCGCCTCAGGCACTATGTTCGAGAGATTTCCCGATCTACCTCTTGAGCTTCGAATCCAGATTGAGTGTCTCTGTGCTGAACTGGAGCATCCAAGAGAGATCACTATCATTGAAAATGTCTACGAGGTCATTTTTGCTTCTTCAAATGATCTCAGAGTCCGTGGAAATAGCGGAAATCGTCGAGGGTTCGCTTCAAGGTTTGAGGTCTATGGAGCACCAAGGCCCACAATTTGTCAAGCAATCAAAGGAGCAGACCAACATTTGATCAAGGGTAATTTCAAGCCTCTTTTCAAGATGATTGGAAGCTCCGCTCCAAGCGTTTTGTTCAATCCAGGCAGAGATATTCTCCGGTTGTTATCTCAGATGCCAGACTTCGGTTACCCACCTTTTCTCAATCTCGCGAACCAACTGGTGGATGCTACGCAATTAACATCCATCCGAAAACTGAGTCTCCCGATGGCGACCTTAGAGAGATACTCCCATTGGTTCATTAGTCACCTCGCTACACTCACCAGCTTGGAGCACTTGTTACTTACTGCAAAACTTGTTGACATCGCAAAGACGGGATCCTACTTCGACCTCATGCTTGACTTCATTCCCACCCTCACCGCTACTGACTACGCCAGCGTCTCAGGCCCAGTCAAATTCGAAAAAGACATGGTCCCGTGTTATTCCACCCCATCTGCGACTTCATATGGTATGTCTGCAATGATCGAGGCCTGCGCAAATATCATCCATACCGACGAACAGCAACGCCTCATGGATATCTGGACGACGCTCTCTGGTATGGCATACCGCAACGTTAATCTTCCCCTGACGACTCTCTACATCGAATACAAACCCGGTGTTCTTGTCGAAGCCGCAACACCTTGAATTTCTTCAATTATCACCTTCTGGATTTCCTTCTCCATCTGGATAACTTTCTTGAGTGAGTCCTCACTCGCACGCAATTTCGTTGACCAGCTGACTAAACACTCCCATAGAAGTTAGTGACGGCTCCCTTCTGTGGCTCAACACTACTCACTTGACACTATCTGCTCAAAATCCTCGCCCGAAATTCTCTTTCTCCTGTATTTGTGCTCTCTTGCGGGAAGTGCATGTTATGTATTACTTCAAAAACCGGCCGCTGAAAGGTCCACAATGTCGTCTTCGACCCAACATATTGCTACTTGCTCTGTACAATAAAGATACCCATATTCCTCTTCCTATGTACATTAGATACACAATTTTACGACATGAACCCTCCTTGCTTTATACGTTAGCTTGATTGGTTTCGATATCCTTCCCTCCGTCGATATAAATGCTGGGCTAAAAACCGTCCTCCAACCCTCTACTATGTATGGGAAAGGTCTAGAAGTCGATAATTCAATACCTAAAGGCTAAGAACGAATTACTGTGACAACGTTCCGATTGTAAGTCGCTCGACAACCGCATGGCCCGGCTCAGCTAAATTTCTTGTTATATCGCCTCCTCCTTCTCAAATGTACTAAAGGCTTGTTAAGTGTTCCGAAAAGACCGTCTGTAGATTCTAGCACACGGAACCAACCTCCCATTGTAATGACTAAGTGAAAAGAGCAGTGGGTGGCCAAGAACCCGAGGTAGTCCATTCAATGCGGTACTCAGGTAGGATTGATACTACTGCCGGTGGCTCTCTCTAACGTGACAGCTGTAGAAGAAGACTTTCGAGGCGATGCCTCCTTCTTCTGACATTCCTTTAGAACATTTGTAGTCAGTGGGAAATATGAGGTTGTTGGTAGTTTGCGGGTGGCGTGTGTGTCTAGCGCGAGATTCCTTTAGCGCGACGCGTTCAATAGCTGCGAACATATCCCGAGGTCGTTTGTTTACACATTGGAGATTTTGAATTTCGAAGAGGTAATTCTTTTGAGGTATTTAGTAACTATTGGAAGTACTCTATGATATGTTCAGCAAGAAGATGCGACTTGAGAAAGGTAGGACGTCATCCAACAGCCCACCACAGAAGCTCCGACCACGAGCATCCTTGTAAATCTTCACCCAGCCAACCACCTCAAAAGTAAATAGTACACGGAAAGCCTCAATGTACCTCAGCCTCCAGCAAAAGTTTCACGACACCATCGACAGTATAAACGAGACGCTATTTGACATGGCACTTGATCCACGACTCATGCCTGGTGTAGCTGGGGAAATGCGCACTGTCAGGACATCGGCTTCAACACCGTCTTTGCGATTGAGAGAAGGGAGTGAACCGCCGCCGATGGCTATGGACAATCCGGGAGGCAATGTCAGGGTGGTTGTCAGAGTTAGGGGCTTTTTGCCGCGAGGTAGGATGGTTTGCTCAAAGTTCAACTATACAATTGCTGATCTAAAAGAATAGAAAATGACAGAGGCGCAAAGTGTTTGGTCGAGATGAACCCTATCAACCAAGGCACTATACTCCATGCACCAAACGAAATCGACCCTGCAAACACGCGTTCAAAAATGCGCAAGATTGTCGATGACAAAACCTTTACTTTCGACAAATCTTTTTGGAGTCATGACACGGCGGACGATCATTATGCCCACCAAGAGGACGTATACGATAGCCTTGGAGAGGAGTTTTTAGATCATAATTTCGAGGGATATCACACTTGCATATTCGCATATGGCCAAACAGGTTCTGGCAAGAGTTATACAATGATGGGCACGAAGGAACAGCCAGGACTCATTCCACGGACTTGCGAAGACTTGTTTGAGAGGATTGAGGAGGCACAAGAGGAGACACCCAACACTTCATACAGCGTTCACGTTTCGTACTTCGAGGTGTACAACGAACATGTCCGAGATTTACTGGTCCCTGTTCACGGTAACCAATCACCCCACTACCTTAAGATTCGAGAATCACCCACGGAAGGGCCATATGTTAAAGATTTGACGGACGCACCAGTGAAAAATATCACAGAAATTATGAAATATATGCAAATGGGAGACGCAAGTCGGACAACGGCAAGCACTAAAATGAACGATACGAGTAGTAGAAGTCATTCTGTTTTTACGATCATGCTCAAGTCAATCCGTCATGATATGTTGACTGATGAGACCACGGAACGGGTAGCAAGAATTAGACTGGTAGATTTGGCTGGAAGTGAGCGTGCAAAAGCCACTGAGGCTACGGGTGCCCGACTTCGCGAGGGAAGCAATATCAACAAGTCTCTTACAACATTGGGACGAGTAATTGCTGCTCTGGCAGATCCAAAGACGACAAGACCAGGGAAGAAGAGCAAAGATGTTGTTCCTTTTCGAGATTCTATACTCACATGGCTACTCAAGGATTCGTTGGGTGGCAATAGTAAGACAGCCATGATTGCTTGTATTGCTCCGTCAGACTACGAAGAGACTTTGTCGACTCTGCGATATGCTGATCAAGCAAAGAGGATCAGGACTCGCGCTACACGGAACGAGGACTTGGTATCAGCAGCTGAGCGTGATGCACAAATTGCCTCGATGGCCGAGGAGATCCGTGTACTTCAACTCAGCGTTTCAGACAATCGGCGACGAGAGAAGGAAGGCAAGGACCAGGAAGAGAAACTCGAAGAATACCAAAATAGAGTCGTGGTCATGCAACGTATGATGGAAGAGCGAAGCTTAGTGGCTGAAGGCAAGATCCGAAGTCTGCAAACTGAGAACGAAGCTTTACGAAACCATCTGAAGCTCGCGCTCGAAGAATTGAAAGCCCCAATTGATTTACGCAAAGGCAGAAATAGTGCGCGAAATAGCGTGCGTGGTGGAAGCGGAATGAGCATGGGTCCTGGCGAAGAGCCTCCACTGGTCTACGATGACGAGTCTCGTGCTGCAACAGCAGAGTCGGAATATGATGACCAAACCGAGGTTCCAGAATATGAGTACCAAGAAGACGAAGGTATTGATGTGGTACAGGCACGACAAGACTATGCGGATGAGACTGAAGAGTGTCTAAAGGCCTTATTACAAGATTTGAGCATGACTAGGAAGAAGATCGTGAGTGACAGGGAACGATTTGGGGAAATCTTCGGCCATTGAAGGCTGACAGCATTTGAATACCCGCACACACACTTTTCTCGAAGATTACTTGATTCGATTCTATTCTCTATGATCGACCCTTGATTCATTCCTCTGGGCTTGGAGGAGTTCTACTCATATAATTCATGGTTTTGCGTTTTCGTATCGGCGCGAGTCTGTAAAGTACTGGATACGGAAGGCTCATATGGGATCATGGAGTGGGCATCAGCGATGGTGTTTATGGACGGAATGAAATCACGATATTATGATGACTGGGATAACGGAGTTCTCTTATGAGCTCTCGGGAAGAGACTAGCTCGCTGTAGATAGCTTTGCTGTAGATAGCAGAACGTACATTGCATTATATTGATAGCTTGAGGAAATTCGTGTATGTACTTCTCTGTGCTCTTTTTCTCATGATAACTTGATGAGTATTCGTTATATGTGCAAGTCAATTGTTATGGAAACTTTCCCTCCGTCCCAGTCTCTCATCCTGAGTTTTGGTATTAGAAGCGTAAATTTTATGAAATTTGCCCTTCTGATTCCTTGCCTTGTGTAGCTTTAGTTCAGTAAAAGACCTCCTGCTGTAGTCGGATGCACTGAAGAAGCCATTTTGCTCAAAATCGGTCTTTTTGGCCTCCCGACTCTCACGTCGGGTCTTCCCAGAGATTTGGTAACGAGTGAGGTAAATATCGAAGGGCGAAAATCGAGAGCAGCAATCTGCATGCAGAGTCACAGTTGGGCGTGGATCAGAAAGTGGTAATATAGACAGTCACCAATATACAAGACTATATTTACGATGTATCACATGTGTATAAAATCAAAAGTGTAATCAAGGATGAAACTATCAAAGATCTAGCCTAGACAACAAGGCACTATAGCAGGGTGATACTTTGTCCCCTTCTCAATACTGCAATTTTGGAAAATACAAAAACACAAAATAGCGATCGACAATCTGAAATTCCTATAAAACGAAACAGTATGCCCGAAATAGTGTATCCTTTCCCATGTACAAAAGCCAGGGTATATGCCCAGCCCGTTCTATCCTACTGCCTCCAGTCCAATACCCCTTTGAACGCCTCTTATCTGCCGTGTATGTACAAGGTAAGTGGTCGATGATCGTCCTTTAGTCCGTGTCAAAAATCCTTGTTTGCCTAGTAGACAGCGTCTCTTAGGCCGAGTTTCGCGAGCGGATCTCCGGGGCCAATAATAGTGAATCCTACAAGAGATCCTTCCTCGAGCTTGTCGAGGACATCATCGCCCCAGGCCTCTAACTCCGTGATGCCTGGCTCGGTGTATTCTGGGTATGTGTCGACGTATTTCTCGCGGCGACTATGACTGCTATAGCCACAGTTGGCGTGGTTGGCGGCGATCGAAGCAGCAATTTCGTCGGAAGCTTGAAGCTCGGTGATTTTTTTACGTCTCTTCATTGTGAGTTTGACCATTATTCTTTCCTTTGGAGGTGGCTTATGTGGGGTCTGCTCTGCCGCCTTTTTGGCTTTCTTGCCACACTCTCTCGAAGACTTCTTAATCTTCTGTTCGCCAAGGAATATCGCGGAGACCTCCTGGTCCGAATCAGACATGACCTGAAGTTTCGGCTTGCGGGACTTTTCTATCTTTTTCTCATTAGTGGCGGCGAGCCTGTCATTTCGTGCCTCGAGTTTGGTTATGGTGATCGTAAGACTGGCGCGGTCACGCGTCTTGCTGGATTCAGAGTCTGCAATATCGGCGGCGTCCGCAACATCAACAGTGCCAGTCGCTGAAAGTTTGGTCTTCTTTTCTGGTCTGGCTGGAGTAATGAGCGATTCCTCGGGTTCATCTGATCTGCGTCTCTTAGCGGTCAGATAGGTGACAGGGAGTCCAATGGTTGGGTTGGTCTTCTCCCAGACACCAAGACCAAGGTTCATTTCGATATGCTCCTCATCATCTGAATCGGATAGCTCAAACTTCTTGCCAGCCGAGCCACCTGCAGTCAGCTCTTCATTTGATGCCTTTATGGAAGCAAGAAAGGACGGCAAGGCTGCTCTAAGGGTGGATGGCTCAAAAATGAAGTTTGGCTTTTGGTCGTAAGGTCGGAAATTGATAATTCCAGGGTCGGAGGCCTTTGATTTAGAGGATGATGAGGCCGATGACGATGTTAATGGAGGGGATGCTGATGAGGACGTGCTCGGGTCCTCCAAAGAACTTGGCTTCGGGCTAAGAGTTCTGATGCTGAAATCTTCCTCAACGGAATCGATTTCAATTTCCCATACCTTCGTAAGGAACTTAGCAACGTGTTGCGAGATGTGATTTTGACCACCTGAAGACGTCAGAGCTCGGAGGACGGAAGAGAATTTGAAATCGCCGTCGACTACAGATTGTAAGTGATTGATGTTCATGCAATCGAAGGATTGTCCTACTGTAGGCAGAGAGCAAAGTTTGTGTTACCGTGTAGGCATAATCATCCTCTCTCGTCATCAAGCCAAACTTGACTGGAAATTCCATATTGGTCCCTGAGAAATATGCTTCTAATGCTTGGGAATTTTTAGCACACAACAAGTGGAAATTGCGAGGGTCCCTCCCTACCTGGGGTTGCTTCTGCAATAGCTGTCTCGAATATGTGAACCGGGAATCCGTACAGATGGTGGCTGAGAGAAGTAATCTCACTGCAAGTCGAAATGGAAGTTGGAGTTGAAGAGCTGTTCAGCCCGGCACTTGGAGGTGTATAGATCTCCACAGACTGTTCTCCAGGGTTAGAAGTCATGTTTTAAGTGATCAGATATAATTAAATCGTAGAGTTTCCGTAATACGTTTTGGATGTAACGAAAATTATGTGAGAATGGAGTGCAGGCCGCAGTGCACGGTATTCAAGTACTTAAGTATAGAAATTTTAGACTTACACATTATTCTTTGGTAGAGACTAAGAAATATTGGATCCTGATCAGAACTTATGATGCAATGAAGTCGCTCGCTAGAGTGTCTAGAGTGTCTGGAGTGTTCAAGTATGGACAGAATATAGAGATCGCGCTACTAACAAGCGACAGACCTAACCTAAGTGGATGATTTTTCGAAGACGGATTGGCTTGGCTTAATTCTGCCGGGCGGTGGAACCTAGACTCGACCCGGCGTTTCGTTCAGCCGACGCCGGTTGTTGTACCCCGCCCCGCGTCCGCCTCGAACCCGCCTCGCGCTAAAGAGCTGCAGGTCGGGTTCCCGCCCCGCGCCTGTTTCAACCAGGATTCGGCTCCGCTGCTTCAAAGATGTCCTGGTCTGCGACACGCATTGGCCATCAGATCCAGACAACAACCGTCCTTTGTACTATTCTGATCGCACTGCCGACCCGAACTGTTTCGATATTTCTGTTCATCCGTTCCTCTCTTGCTCTTCCGTTTGTTCATTCTCTACCATCCCGTAATTGCAACTACCATCTGCTTTCTACTTCTCCCAATTTTCAAAAGACAAGCACCTCCTCCACCATGGCCCTGAGACCGTCCCTTCTTACCCGGGGCTTGTCTGCAGCTTCGGGACCCAGCGACACTGGGTCACCCGCCGAACAACGGGATGATGCGAAGAAGAACATGCTGAAGGCAATGCGGCCTTTACCTACTCAGCATTACTGGAATGTCTATTTCGACAGGTGCGCTTTCGTGTGGGACAAGAGGAACACTATCTGTTCTTCTCCGACCTCAGCACACGAGACATGCTGACAACTCTCTCAGGCAGCAGAAGGACCAGCCTAAATCTTCAGATAGCACTTATACAGCTACACTTGAGCAACTTGGTTCCCAGATCGAGTCCGTCCAGGACTTCTGGCGTTACAACAACAATACTCCTGTCGAGAATATAAAGATGCGAGAGTCGATCTACCTGTTTAAACAAGGATTTCAACCTGTGTGGGAAGATCGAAGGAACATAAATGGAGGAAGTTGGACATTCCGTGTGCCTAAAGCCAGTGGACCCGACTTCTGGACAAGAGTGCAATTGATGGCCGTTGGAGAGAAGCTGCAAGGTTGTTTAGAGCTTGGTAAGTTCAACCTTTCTCTTAGAGGTACAGGAGTAGTAAAGCAAAGGATCGCCCCCATCAAATCATACTGTTCTGTGAGAATGATTGAGATGGCTGCGACAGACGGATACTACTCATATCCCAGCTCGCTTAATGGCGTTCGCATCACAGACACGAAAGAGCCCTCAATATATTGAGATCGCTTCGAAAGTGAAGAACAAGCCAATCAAGCTCATTCACTGATCGAGGTTGCATCATAAACTCTCCTCACATATACGATCATCTTGCCAAGGGAAATTGCTGATTATTTTTAGGGGATCAACTGTGTGGCGTTGGTCTCTCCGTTCGATTCAACTCTCACCTCATCTCCATCTGGCACCGAGATGCCTCGAAGCAGAAGTCAATCGACGCCTTGCTCGAGGTCGTATTGGAGGAGTTGCCTGAAGAGCTCAAGCCAAAGCCGGACAATTACTTTTATAAAAAGCACTCGGACCATGCTGGTTTCAAGGCGCCCCCACCAGATGCAACCACGAAGGCCCCTATCCCAACAATCGATGCGCCAAAAGCGTGATACCCAGAAGTATGAGAAGATGATCTAGTAGTGACATCTAGCGAAAAAATAGTACTGACGCTGATCTATTGCATTTACGAGGAGGATTTGGATATGGTGTTAAGTGATTCGCATATTTATTGGCGTTGTACTTATTGACGAGCATTTAAGCCTTCGGGCGGAGGTTTCGAAGCAGTGACAACTTAACTTTCAGACAAAACTATCTTCGCCGCTCATCTATCAAAATTACCAATACCACTGATCTGACATCGATCGTGTGGCCCCAAAACTCCAGAAATCCAGAGTCAAACAGATTCCGGTGCCGAACGCCTTTCGCTTGCCCTGATTTCTTTATGTCGTCGTCTGCTCATGCTATTTCGTTACTCAATAATGATCATCAGACCGCGTCACTCTAATTCTCACCCCAAACTTTCACCGCCAGACACCCGCCCTCCTCAAAACTTCTTCAAATTCCCCTCTACCGACGCCTTTACCCACTCCCGCTCCTCCGTTGGCTTCTAATATCATATCGCTGAGTAGATCCTCGCCCACCTCGTCGTGCAAATTCAGCTCTCGAGCAATGATCATCAGTCTATCCATCGTGATTTTCTCTCCTTGACCTCTCGTGAACAAGTCAAAAGCGTCATCGACTTCCTGTATATGAGTATCTGAATTGCGGGTTTGGGAGTGGAGTTTCAGTGCGCATATTGCGAGGAAAGAGGGGAAATCGCTATAGCCTTCGGAGTCAGGATCGAGGATCGAGTGAAATTCTTGTAGTTCTGGGACTGTGGGTGTGATGTCTAACGCGCTGAATAGTGTTAGTAAACCCATGATTAAGACGAGAAGAAGAGGGGGCAAACATCATGGCGCGGCGGACATCGCCGATTGGTATTACGCCATCTTTTTCGCCTTTCCGCTTCTCTGCAAAAAGACTGAAAGCTTCGCGGATTTCATTTTCCTCGGCGGGTGTTATGTTGTTCTCCTTCGCGAGTTTAGATTGTCGCTGCTTTGGTTCTGGCGCGGAGGCAGCGGGGAGGCGGCGCTTTGGTGGCTATGAATGCAATAATTAGCGATCTAGTAGTTCCTATGTCCTGTGTGTACTTACCATTGTGTTGGCTATGTATGCTAGAGCAATATCTCAATGCTAATTACGATAAGGGATGTCAGTTTAGAAGACGAGCGCGAGGCTGCGAAAGCGCCGCCAATAGACTCGGCCTTGTCTAAAGTGGGTCCGTTTGGGTGCGCTAAGAATTGTGGAAGACATCGTAAATTTCGCGAGCTTGAAATTTTCTTTTCTCTCTTCTAACAAACTTCATTACAGAAACAGCTCTGTCCTCCACTCAAGTTTTCTTCGGTAGCTGTCTGTCGTCTTGAAGTTTCTTTTCCCTTCCGTTGAGGATTGTTTGCCCACCATTCGGCCCCTTGACTGCGAGCTTCTCACCGTCGTCGCCGTCGAGCTGCCCTTTCAGGTAGTTCCGGTGTTTCAAGGCAGGACCGACTATGTCTACTGGAACTCCAAGCGGACATGCAGAGACTTAGAGCAATAAGAGGACTATGAGTCTGCGTAATAAGACTTGTTTTTCAGAGACGAAGCCAATATGCTTCCTACTCGATGGCGAGGACAGGATGGGATGAGCCAGCTTCAAATATAAATGCTAGAGCCCGCCGGTGTCATAATAACCAGACCGAGCGAGTGTGGACAGTGAAGCAAGAGTAAAAGCCGGTCACGATTTTGATTCTTCGAGACCTTCCTTTTGGTACCTAGTTGTTGATCTCAACATGAGTTTAATTTTGGTGCTTCTTGGAGACAGATTTATTAGAGCTTAGCTTAGTTTATCATCCAACTTGTTTATAAATCGCACTTAGAAGTTCTAATGCATGCTACATTCCTAAGTTGCCGTTCACTATCTAAAAACCATATAGGGTCGCACTCTAATCCATCGTGCTCGAAATGTTTTGCCATTCATCACTGCTCCCAATTCGTTTCGCATGATCATCTCAAGCTTCCTAAATCAGCTCAAACAGTGCCACATTCGATTAGTCGTCGGATGGCGCAGTGAACTCTTGAAACGACTCGAGGCCAGCCGCATTGCAGCCCAGCCTCAAATTGTTGGCCCTCCCATGTTTTGCGTAGACCAACATCGTCGACAATTCACCCAAATAAGTCCTCTGGGTTTGATTGGTTTGATTGGGGTGATGGTCGTTTGAAACGCATAGTGCTACAGGCAACGAGGCAGATAATATCTCAACTGCGCTTGCAGTTCAATTCGTAAGCGGGTTGCAGGCCAATGTGAAGGGCTATTAAGAGGGAGTATGCCTTCTTCGGCGGCCTGAAATCCTTCAGTCGCTAGCTGTCCTGACTGCTTTTTATTTCCAGCGGCCCTTCATCTATTGGCCTCCATTTATTCAAATTATCACAGAGAATGTCTCCATCGCGTCCACGTTACACGCAAAGCTCCAATGCAGCAAGTAAAACTCAAGAAGCAGTTCTGGGATCGGAATCTGGACCACCAGACACAAACCGTCGATCGCTAAATCCACAAGCTATACGTTCGAGCATCTGTTCATCGGGAACTGCCTTAGATCCTTTTAGGTCCAATCAAACAATAGGTGCCGAGAAGCATCGTGCCGTGTCTGCTCCGATTGACCCTATACAACAAGGACGTCGTACCTCTATTAAGCATCCAGGGCTTATCCCACACGCTTCTACATCATCCACATCGGTCCGAACGACTTCTACCAGCGGATCGACGATCTTTAATCGAAGCAACCTATTTACTCCCTCTCTCCAGATGCCGGATTCCGAGCTCGATTGTTGTGGGGACGACGAATTCCTGTCATGTAAAGGAGCCAATGAGCCGCATATAGTAAGTCCGTTGGCGCCAAACTACGATACAGTGGAAACTGCTCAGCCAGCGGATCACTCGAATGGAGGTGCTCACGAGAGGAGTTTGAGACATTCACAAGGGAGCGGAGAGCTCATAAGAGCTAATGGCGTGACTTCCCCCGGAACGTCGACTACTCCTCAAGATATTTGCTCTACAATTCAATTCGACGTTTATCAGGAGTGGTTAGAGAGCTTTCCTATTCCAGGAAGTTATCCCGCGACTCTGTCGAGCTCAAGGCAGGGATCTGAAGAGATCGAACCACCTAGCAGAAGACAGGATTTCCAATCTCCTAGTTTCTTTTCACGTTCTTACCCGTCCCGCGCCACCCCTCGATTCGAAAGTCGCCGACATGATGTTAGAAACTTTGCAAACAATACTGAATCTATTGTAAGGCTGTTGCCCAGAGTTTCCAATGATGTTTATCCACATTTCGTGAAATTCAACGAAACGGTGCAATCGGCCGGAAAAATCGATGTGAATATCGGCAAACTTCTAAAGAAGCAGCGCAGAGCACCAAATACACCAGACGAAGCTGGTTGGATATACGTCCTAAGGTCAACTCTACCCCATACCAGAGGCTTCGTCAAGACCGGGAAGACCAAAAAGCGCATCTCGTAGCGGCTGACGGAGTGGAAGGGATGCAAATTGGGCTTGGAAGTAGTCACGGCTGATGAGCAAAACGCATTTCATCATTACGGACTCGTCGAGAGCCTCATGATGGTCGAGCTTTTCAATGAGAGAATGTGTTACGAATGCTGCTCTCATCGGTCACACAATAGGCCCATGAGACACAATGAGTGGTATAAAATCGACGAAAGGCTGGCTTTGAAACGCATCAAAGACTGGATGGTTTGGTCAAAAACTCATAAACCAATCGGCAGAAACGGGTCACTGAATTCGTACTGGACCTGGGAGGTGGACCAGATTAAGAATACTAAGAAAAGCAGTATCGATTGGGAGAAGTGGAGGAATCCAGGAATTTGGCGCAAGTTACAATACCGGCAGTATCAGCTTTGTCGGAATCGGCAGAGTGAAAGACGTGAAGTGCCCAGAGAACCCTCGAAGGGGACACTGATAGCCGTCTGTTCCTTGACCATATGTTTTGTGGCCATATCGAAGGGAGGTACTGGGCTGTTGGGAGTCCTCACGTGGATTGACCTACTAAGAATATTTAAGGCGTTTTCAATGCTCTGAAGGCTCTATTGTGAAGCCACGGGTGGAAAACCGTTGAACTTCATATGAAAACTAATACGAAGGAGACACTTGTAGAATTAGCCTCTGTAGTGTAAATTAGAAGTGGACATTAAAGGACCCTTACCATCGAGCTATTAGTCTTTTATTTTTGTGATGCGTGTGAGATACCATGTTAGTCACCTCATATTCTCAAGGGCGAATAAGTCGTACTATAACACGTGTATTTCCATAGAGTAGTCCGTATAAGTGACATAGGGTATTATCGATATAATTACGCGGGAGATCGTTTGAGTCTCGGGTACAATTATATTGTACTTGTGTTCTTTAAAGACTAGTCTCTAGAAGGTTGGTATAACTTGCCTGCATGCGTCGCGGTGGAGTAAAAGAGCGGCAGGCTCCGTATCTATTGTTCTATCGTCTTTCAAAAACCTATAGTGTAGTTTCTTAAACAAAAAGAGTAAATAGACTACGGTGGGTTTCCTCAGGAGTTGAGTGAATATGTTATTACACCTCAAACAAATTGAGTAAAAGCGTAGTAAGTCAGTTCTATCTCCAGGAAATCTCCAGGCGTATTGCGTTTTCTGTCCACTAGTTGTCTGTACACATTATTTAGGGCGGAAACACGGCTCTACCTCTCAAAGAACGTATGCACAGCGTTCGGCGATAAGTCGGCGATACCGCTCTGGGGATAATGATGCTACATTCCTGACCGAAATTGCCCTCCCCCCCTTGAATTCTCCGACAAGATTTAACCTATTCAAGTAGACATTAGTCTTTTTTACCCAGATAGGTTAAATTTTGTCGGAGAATTCAAGGGGGGGGGAGGGGGGCAATTTCGGGGCCAGGGACTGTACGGAGAATACAAGGGGGGGGGGGCGGCAATTTCGGGGCTCAAGACTATAATATCCAGCTCCCCTCCAGAACAGACCCCGACTTCAACACAGCTCCTGATCTTGACTCATCCCAAATCTTTTGCTCAATTTCTTTCTAGTATCCATGTATATCTCTTCCCTGACAAGACACATCAGATTTAAAGCTCAACGAACCATTTCCATAAATGTACCACTCCTCAAAGCGCCGCATGTGTATATAGAGCATCGCTGACATCATTACAGCATACAATTCCACGAACGCGCGCAATGCATATCCAGTCGATTCCTATGTGTATGCCCAGTCTATGTATTGCAATTCGAGAGCGTAAAAGCTGATAGAGACGTTATTAGGGGTGGGGTCAAGCAATAACTATGCTTACCTGGTTGTCGACGATAAATCGAAGGATGCTGTGATCATCGACCCTGCGAATCCAGATGAGTACGTGCCGAGTAGCAGACCGGGAGAACGATGGATTATGTGCAAATTCATGTGCTGATTCTGGATAGGGTTGCACCAGTCTTGACAGAGCAAATAAAGGCGGGGAAGATTAATTTGACTGCGATTGTAAACACACACCAGTACGTCTCGGAGGCGGAAGCCTAATCGCGTGTGTGGGGTATTGACGTTTGGCAGCCACTGGGACCACTCTGGAGGAAATAAGAAATTGGTGAGCGGAAATGACTTGTGCCATAGGGGGGGATAGATGCTGACTTTATTATTCTATAGCAAGGAATCGGCCCAGAATTCGAAGGGAAACCTGTAATCGGCGGAAAAGACTGCGAAGGCGTCACACAAACACCAAAGAATGGGGAAGGATTCAAGATAGGAGATATTGCGGTCAAAGCTCTATATACGCCATGTCATACGCAAGATAGCATTTGTTGGCTGATGGAGGATGGTACTGGCAAGGCGGTGTTTACTGGAGATACTTTGTTCCATGGAGGTACGTTGCTCATGTTCGAGGAAATTTCTGAAGGAGATCTTGAAAGGCACATTGCTGATTATCTGGCACATACAGGGTGTGGGAGATTCTTTGAGGGGACAGCTGAGGAGATGAATACTGCTTTGAACAAGACTCTTGCTGCCGTGCCAGATGAGACCAAAGTATATGTGAGTTGATCTTACTTTTGGATGAGTGACAGCTAATGAAATCACGGTAGCCTGGTCATGAGTACACGAAAGCAAACGTCAAATTTGCCATTTCAGTATCACAGTCAGAGGCTGTCAAGAACCTCCACTCTTTTGCGGAGGGCAATAAGGAGACGCAAGGAAAGTTTACAATTGGAGATGAGAAGGTAAGACTAACGTACATCTTGATGTCCGAGGCAACTGCTGACAACTTTCCAGAAACATAATGTGTTCATGAGAATGGATGTAAGTCTCTCCCTCCAGACTTTGAAACACAATACTGATCCAACCAGGACCCCGAAATTCAGAAAGCAACAGGAAAGACGGATCCCGTAGAGGTAATGGCTAAGCTTCGTGAGATGAAGAACAACTTTAAGTGAGTTGGTCAATGAAATAACAAGATGTGCCACGATCCTGAGACTTCTCAAAGACCTCCAGAAATGAAATTGTAAATATGTGAATCTAGCCGAACATAACAGCCCATAACACCTCGTATCACAGTATAATCTTGCAGATTTGTCCTCTGTTTTTAAGATCAGTCTGTGCCGATCAGGTAACACTGCGGCACCGCCTCCAGGCATCAAAGGAACCGTTGCTCCCTCCCCAACAGAGGGGTGGCTTCTTAACAGTCCTCGGGGAACATAACCAATCAGTGGAATCATCAGTCGTTGTGCGTTGCTATTCATCGCATCAGTACAGCTACATGAGTGCATGCTCACAAGCATCATTTGCCTGCGAAGGAATATTGTTTCTTATTTGTAGAAGGAGTTAACAAATGACAGCTTATGAGATATTCCTGTATACTCCATACTGCTATGAGGTCCATCTGGCGTCAAATTTTTTCCACGTGTACTGCTCAGGGTGACATCCATATGTCGTTTTCCAAGTCTCTGGGGGAGATTCCAATCCCTCTTTAAAATCTATTGAAGCTGTTCGCGCGGCGTAATAAAAAACACTCGTGGAATCCCAAAGAAGAAAACGGAGGAAGGCAGCTGGAAGCTTATCTGGACTGTCCTTTTCCTCTTACGATACTCCTTCTCTGCTCCAACTCATCGGCTGACTTGATAGTGTAAGATGGATTACTATCTAGAGCACCAAACAGTACAGCATTGGCTGTTCACACTTTTTCGTACACTGTGGAGACCTCGTGACGGCAAGAGAATAAATGCGCTATAGAGTGATCTTGATTATGTCTGAGAATGATCTTCCGGTCAGGACTCTAAGCCGGTAATATTAGGATACTTTGGAAACCTCGAAACGGCAAGAGACTTATTGCGCTATATAAGTGTTCTTCTTTGAATCTGAGAGTGATCTGGCAGCCAGGATGCCTTTGAGCCGCCATGACTGGAATCCGTTGGTAAATGCCACAAGCTGGTCTAGGAATACTGTTAACATCTTTGCAGTTCTAAGTAACCTAGGATTCACTTGAGAGCTCCCGGACATACTATTTCGCTCCCGTTAAACTCAAGGGTACGCAGACAGGATGCTATGAGGCCGCAAAGCTTAACAAATTAATGATCCGGACGTAAACAAACAGATCGGAGCGATCGAATGATTCAACACCCTTTCACTCTTTGAGACTGAATTGTGAATTCTATGAGACTACCTTCGTGTAGAAAGGTACTTCCGTTCACCTTTCCGCGGCTCTATATTCTGTAATGTAACGAATACAGTGATGTTGTTGATGGAATAGAACAGTCGTAGTTCTCCTGTCCTTGCAGGTATCATCCGGCAATATGTAGAGATTCGGAATATGGACCGAGAAGGTGCAAGGCATTCCACTTCAAATGACGCCATTCGGTCGAGGATGACCCTTATGATGACGGGTATTCACAGAAATTAAGCGAGGGGTTCACTACATTCGGGCACCTAGCCAGGCGGGTGCTTCCTGCCTTCGCAGACCTCTAGCTGTTGATTGAATTGGCAGGAACCAAAAAGTATTTGAGACAAAAAAAAGTAAAAGAAAAAAGAATGGTTATCGGTAGGGGGGACCTGAACATGGGGTCTACGTCTGTGTTTCTGCATATTCTGAACTCTTGTTGAAATGTGCAAGCACAAATCTCATAGGGGATACCAACGCCGCTCGGTGTTCATTTAACAGGATTTGTTTCTGACGAAACGAATCAACCGATATGGAAGTAATGTGCCAATTGAAAATTATAAGGCACAATCGGCTGATATGTGGATCCTCGGTTACGCGTGAATCCCCCCCTTTCTTCACCTTCACACTCCTTCGCGTTCTTTCCACGCAATGTTCAAGTACGACAACCTCGAGTCTCTAGTATGTATTTAATTATTTTTGCGTGTAGAATGAGTCACTTGATACTTCTTGGGCTGAAGAACGATAAAAACTGGCGTTTTATTCATATTAACGCGGCGAGCTCACCTTCGTTAACGCCTTTCGGGACTTGTTGATTTTACCACAACCCATAAGCACTTCCTTCTTTGACACAACACTCTTCTACATCCACAGAACTCGAGCGTAAATATGACAACCAACGCAATCGTACCCAGCACCATTGCTTCCGAGCCCGAGGAAAGAAAACGACTATTTGAAGTATACCCTCCGAAGTACAGGCTCACCATCCGTCTTAAACTACGCTTCCAGCGTATTGATTCACCGCCTTTAAGCGAACCTCTTCCACGACGATTTTCCCGCGACTTTATTGAGAAGTTTGGCAAGATCGAATGCTCCTTTGACTGGCTAGCTGTCAGATATGATTACCAAGTCTGCAAATCGATCTGGTATCTGCGATACAGAAAAGTCACGTCCTTTGACCACATCGTCACCATCGGTCTGGAATTTTCGGATTGGGCTACAAAGTTAGACATCAAGAACAATGGAGTGGTTCCCAGAATGGCCAAGGAGGCCCTTTGGGTCCAATGGATGGTTGATCTTTTCGCTGAAGTGGACTACGACATTTGTGACAGCTACATTGGAAAGCGTCTTGGAGGCAAGCATACGTTCAATGACCGCTGGGACATACTTCGACATCTGAAATTCTAATTCCGACGCAGACTGGCAAGCGTAAGTTTGAAAGCAGAGTTACATTAATCTTAGACTTTGACTGATAATTTTTTTTAGGTAGAAGATAACAAATACTAGGATGCATTAGCCAAGAGATTCAAAGACAGAAATAGCCAAGAAGAAGTCAACGCCCTCGCGAAGCGCTTAGAGACCGGGTATGAGCATCAGCCTTTGGTCCTTACAATGGATACTACAGAGTTTGTAGGTCCAACACTGAAACTTTCGAAGCGATGTGGTAACCAGCAATTCTGACAAATTCCAGGAGGTCGAAGCCCATTCTCGGTATCTCAATACAATAGAGCCAGAACAAATATACCTTGATCAGTCAATGATCTTTCCCTATAATGATGATAATTGGTTCGAAGCCAAACAGAGAGGAGCGGCAGAGGAGTTGTTCTTGGAGCAGAACGGGAACAACATTGACTTCGACAGCAACGATGACGTCCACGAGGGAAAGTTTCCGGATGAGATCGTCGGGTTTAGGCACGAAGACGGCACTATCCATACGAAATATGAGATGACTGCGAGATACCATGGAGAGGACTCGGAGTTTCTTTTTGAATATGAAGATGATGACTGTGAATCTTTGGAAAGCTACAAAGACCCCATCGAGACCGATGAGGATGAGTTTATGATGTAGCAAGTTAAATGGACTAGTGATCAGGCTGTAGATAGATTGACGAGCGACATTTCAAGAACCAAGGAGTGTCTCAAACGACCCCAGATATTGGATCCTCTCATAATCGAGCAACCGGTTTTTGGTCTCCCAATCTAGCCAGGAGTGATGTGTCAAAGAATTTGAGTAAATAATCCACAATGTTTCTCAATAATCGATACAATCAGCCGTGATATACTAGCAGCAAACTAAGGATAGAGACTTTCGGGAAGAAGGATCAAGATGTACGGAAGGAGAACCAATAAATCTGGCATCAAATAGATGATATGTATGTACTCCACGACGGCCCGAGCCACATGCGCGTGTAGCTAATGTTTAGATGTCCTTTGGAAAATCAGAACCACCCATTTACAAATACTTAAACAGGCTAAGATTGATAGATTCATGATATTATCGTGCTGTGAGAGTATCCCATCCCGTCTCATAGGCATATATACTTCTCTCTCTTCTACAAGCACCAGGTTCATAGCAAGTTGTACTGTACCTTAAGATCAACTCGTCGGAGCTAAGAAGTGTTCACCATGCCTGTGACACTGAGAAGATGAACGAGATGAACAGTCTTACGGTAGGCAGCATCATTTCTCAAGGGTAGTAACGAAGCCAGCCTCCCACCTATGAATTCTGAAATGATGGCGAGTCTCATGATGCACGCTTGGAGGAACGCCAGCTACTGAAAGAGAGCGATGCGGTAACTGAACTCCATGATTAAAGTGAGAGAGAGGACCATACCATTCAATTGGATCTCCTTTAGTGTCCTGCCTGGTTTTCGATCATTCCTGCCTCGTGATACACTCGCGTCTTCGTGTATGCCGGCAACAGTAAAGTGGACGACTTCTGAGGCGCACGTAGATTCCACGACCTTATCTTGCGTGAGGGGTAGAATCACTCGATTTCCACCGGCAACTTTGTCATGTGCATGATGTGGAAATAGGTCGGTATCGACAACATGCCAAAGTCCCCCTGGTGTTGATCGAGTCTCCTGATGTATATATAATACAGACATCTCCTAGGTATACTGTACTGTACATTGTACAATATCGGTGCCTGGACTATTGCTCATGTTTCAACACCCGAACATCTCTGTATAGACCGTCGTACTTCGAAGTACAAGTCCGAGTGACAATCGTGAAAACGGATCTTCAGGGACGTGTCGTGTCCGATTGGTACCGTAGATTTGTCTCAACAAGACACAACAGGAAGGCAAGGTTTCCTGGTGCGGACTTGCCATCCGATGCCCTTCTCGTGTGAAACTTGAATCTGACGGAGTCTGCGTTAAGTGCCGAACTGATTCTTTAGCCTTTGTGCCTGACGCAAGAGGTGGACCGAGTTACGGATTGTTGTTCAGACGAACCGAGGTCGTTTTGACCTCATAGATGCAAGAATTGCCTCAGTGTGCCGGACCCTCGACACTTTTGATGCTTTTGATCTCTGCAATGAGAAGTACTGTACCTACAAACAATAAGGTGGGCTTGGTCTATGGGTTTGAGATACTGTACTCATAACCATGGATCTCCTTCCAAGAACAAAGCAAGGAAGGCCTGTTCACAAGGAGCTCCCACGAGCTTCACGAACCCAGATCTGCAATTTCGGAACCACAGTTGCCGGGTGTTGCTGCGAACCTCCTCTCCTCGGCTCCAAATTTCATGTCAGAGTATTGGAGAATTGGGCATCTTTGCATTTTGCAGAGTCGTGATCCTTGTTTCCTAATGCGGCTGGAAGGGTTTATGCTTGGAAACCTGCAACGATCATGCAGACGAACGGATAGGACCGTTGAACTGCGGAGTACACGGCACTGTGAGAAGCTGCAGCACTAGTAATCAGCTAAGCGGTTAGATTCGACGTTTTGGAGATCGAGGAAGCCAGAGTGGTATGCAAGCAGTGCGAGAGTGTGAACAAAGTTTGGAAAGAAGCCTTAAACTTACCTCGGTAGAAGACAGAGTTCGAAAAAACTGACAGGTAACAATCAATGCTGCATCTGTTGTCATCTCTACTGTACTAGAGACAAAGCAGCAATCAATACGGCATACAGATAGCGGGAAACTCAAACCACTAAAATAGATATACTCGGTGTAACGTCATGCTCTCGATGCCCCTGAAGGATCCAACATCATACGACTATTACGCTCATGCCGATCTTGGTCGGCTGGAGAAAGACATATTTCGTACGGAGGTACTTCGTACTCCTACTTGTATGTAATGTGGCGCTCCTCAAGGCCAAGTCGAGCTGCCAATATGTCAGAACCGGTACCAAGGTGCTGGGTGAGTGGAGATCGTACAAGGAGGGGCCAGGAGGGCGAGGATCCAGTAACGTCTAGAGGCTCTTACAGATCAGATCGTTGGAGAAGGAGAAAGCTACTGTATCGTACTTCGAAGTACGGAGGTATCTTAAGCTTACAGCTCGAAGGAACGAGCTTTGTTCTATACTTCGACGTAGATGGAGAAACGGGGTCTTCTGATGTGAAAGCCAGCCAATCTACCTCTAAAGAGCCTCTCCATGTCAGACCCAAGGTGGGATTATCCGAATGCGAGTCCCTTCAGATGCTTCGAATAAGGGATGGCCACGTTTGCGGTGGACATGCATGGCTACGCAGTCCCACGCAGTGCATCGAGCACAGACGAAAGAGCAGCGGCTGGTGGGATACCCCTCCATCGAGTTGACGGCGATGCGCCCATAGAAACGTTGCGAAATCGCCCACATACTGTACGAAGTACTTCGTACGATACTTCTACTGGACGTGCATCTACGGCCTCGTCGTCCACGTTGGGAAGGATGTTCTCGATATAGCTCGATAGGCCTCGATAGAGATATTGTGTATGGTCCTACGAAGTACGGAGTACGTACGGAGTACGGAGTACTGTAGGTACTGTAGAGGAAAGCAAATTGGCAAGCGCGAGACAGGGGGAATGCGGGGCTTTTTCCTAAGCGAAGCGAGTGCGCTCCGCCCCCTGAAATATACCGAGGATAGAAGTAGAAGTACTTACTTCGAAGTACGAAGTAAGTACGTGATGGTGAAGGTCGCTTGTTTCATGGACGTCGATCGCGTTGATTCGGATGAACTTTCCCTCGTTGAATTCTGCGGTCATCACCTCAGAAATAAGGCCAAACAACTTCCAAGTACGGCTCCGTAAGGTTCTTATCGATAAAATTAGAAGTAGTGGGTCGAAGTAGTCCGCCTCGAGTCCGCTTGGACTTGCTGCCCTGCTGCCCTGCTGCCCCGCCAGGCTGCCACCCTCCCTGCATGCATCGACTGCATCGACTGCAGTCTGCCCCTCATCTCAAACTCTTGCTTCCTGCTCTCTGCGGACATGCCTCATGCATTCGACTTGCTCCTTGCAGCGAAGTACTTCGAAGTACTCCGTACATTGCCATTCATGTCATTTGCCATCATGTCATTCTATTATCGCTGGTCAAGCGATCGTCAGAAGACCTAAGGAGGTATATTAATAACTAACACGCACACCCAGCGCAAGCTGAAGAACACTCCCTCGACTGTTCTTCCTGTCGACGTATTTCTGTACTGTACTTCGTATCTGGCTCAATATATCTGCATCTGCACTTTGGTTTCGCTACTTCGTAAAAGTCTCCTCGCCGATCTCAATTCTCCCTCATTGTGGACCACTTGCCTTAACTGTCCGAAGTACTTCGTATCACTTTACAGTATTCGAATTTCGAGGGCCCGATCTGACAGGGTTACCCAAAGCAGGAGACTCGTCCCGACTCTGCATTCCCACGCCTGTCCTTGTCGAAGAAGAACCCTTCTTTCTTCCTACGGAATCTTCGCTGAGAAAGCAAGCATCATCATCATCATCATCCTCATCATCATCTTCATCAGCATCAGCATCAGCAACGGGTAAATGAGCCTCACCGCTTAGCGGAACACAGACCAGCGATCATTTCATATAAGACTCTGCGGGCACCCACAAGCAGGCCTCGTACTCCGTTACTCCGTATAATTCCCCAAAAGTTCAAAAGTTCAAAAGTCTTTTTGTCTTTTTGTCTGTTCCTCATCCATTCACGACCACTCTCATTCACTAGGTACATTTCCCATTCACGACAACTCTCATTCACTAGGTACAACTACGTACTTAAACGCCGCTCTCTACGTAGCCAGCTCTTCTTGCCGTATCATCATACAAGCAAAGCAATACATAACCAAAGCCAAACGCGAACTTTCCACTAATACTTCGAAGTACGTGAGGACGCTCTCGCCTAAAGGGGAACCTGCATCAACCAGCGTTTACCCATCGCCACCTCATCAGATTTCAAACATGTCACCAAGTCGGACTGACGATGTTGATTATCAGGACTATGAAGCTCCTGGACCAAAAGTCTCTTACGATATCAATGTTCCGTATATGCCGGCGTCGGGAGAGTACGAACTTCGCATCAAAGACCGGACCGAGTTTCCCGAATACCTGCCGGTATGGGAGAAAGGCCTTTGGTTCGACGAGGTAGAAGAATTCGAATACCATGATCCAGCACTTCGAGCCGACAAGAAGAAGCCACATCTTTTCTCAGCCGGCGTCAAAGCCATTGCGATCACACCAAAAATGGGGACCATTTTGACTGGTGTCAGACTCGAGACGCTTGGACCGGAAGCAAAGGATGAATTGGCACTTCTGATTTCCGAGCGTAAGGTAGTTGTTTGTCGGGAGCAATCGGATTTCCTTCACAAAGGCCCCGCTTTTCAAGTTGACTTCATGCAATATTTCGGCCAACTCAGTCGTCAACCAGTCACTGGAGCAGTCAAGGGTTTCCCAGAATTTCACATCATTCACCGAGATGGCAACAAAGAAGAGATTGCAAACTTTTTCAAGCACAAGACAACAAGCACCATCTGGCACCATGATGTATCATACGAACGCCAACCACCCGGATACATCATGCTTGGTATCCTAGCATGTCCAGATGTTGGCGGCGACACTGTCATAGCCGATATGTCAGAAGCATACAATCGCCTCTCCCCAGCATTCCAAGGAATGATCAATCAAATGCAGGCCGTACACACCTCCGAGAAGCTGATTGCCCACGCCAGAGCCAACAAAGGTGTCGTACGAAGCAGTCCCGTTGACTCCATTCACCCTGTTGTTCGCGTTCACCCGGTCACTGGAGAACGAGCACTCTTCACCAACATGGAGTGGCCAAAAGAGTACCTGGGCCTCAAAGAAGAGGAGTCTGCTGTCGTCGTCAAATTTCTCATGGATCATGTACGAATGGGACACGATTTTCAGGCTAGAGTTCATTGGGAGAAGCACTCGGTGGTGATGTTTGATGGGCGAACCACTCTCCGTAAGTAGCCACAGACCCAAATGTTTTAAGAACAACATGAACTTACAATTTTCACAGACACCGCAACAGTCGATTACGACAACGCCGAACAGGCACGTCATCTTTTCCGTCTTGCAGCTATGACAGAAGTCCCGATTTCGGTATCTGATGCTGAGCGGGGCATTCGCCACTAGAAGGTGATACTGCCCGGCTATAAAAAGATCACAAGTATTTAAACCTTTAGGAGTTTCCAGCATACAGTGAGATTAAGTGACATCTTTTGTTAGACCGCGAAATATTCACCTTCTTGTACATTTACATTAGGGACGATTTACACCCTCTGGAAGAAAATCTCAGGGGCTCGACACAACGGCCCACTAACCACCTCACATGGTGACATGATCCCGGCTCTGAATAGCTACCAAGAGGGTTCTTCTGCGACCTGCCC
Organism: Chaetoscypha palmicola; assembly: GCA_003988945.1. Lineage (NCBI taxonomy): Eukaryota > Fungi > Ascomycota > Leotiomycetes > Helotiales > Helotiaceae > Chaetoscypha > Chaetoscypha palmicola. The sequence goes on along the minus strand of QYAH01000184.1, from coordinate 11,447 downwards.
TTGCGGAAAACAAGACAGCTTTTATCAGCGCCTGGAATATCCTCCAAAAGCTTGCGGCACTACCTTTAGACAACATTTTGGATATCATGATTTCTTGGACATCAGAACCTTTTGGATACGATGATCTCTTGGATACCTCTCCCGCATTCACCACTAAAGCTCCCCAGGCGGTAATTCTCAAAGGTCCAGTCTAGATTTAGCTAGAAATGCGCAAATCTGCCCAGAAAACGGCTGATTTCAGGAGGTGTAAAACGTCTTTATTATGTGCCATCACTATTGCAACTTCTTTTTATACCCCATGTATTTCCGGTTTTCTGTCTGCGAGTTATATATTAGCGTTGCGGGTTTTGATAGTCTGTTGGCATTTTCTTTTATTTGGAGCTTGCGGCTTGGATATAATATGGGGATGTTCTTTTGTATATATATCGTTGCGAATATGAAGTTGAGTTATTCCGAGGTTCTGAGTGCATCATGACTAGCGGATTCATCATTTACAAGGCTGTGTTGTTCGTGGTCACACGGCCGGGAGACATTTTTGCACTATATATTTTGGTGAAAACTCCCAGTCGCTCATGGTAAGCTGAGTATCAATATTATATCGGGTTGTAAGAGTAAATGATGGACTATCACGCCAAGTCCACAGCAAGAAGTTTCGATGCGTGTATCAGTGAGCTGGCTACGACGGGGAAAGGACAACGAGTTCTGATTCAACTGTAGACCGCTCGTACTTCAGGCTTCTATCATTCTATGGTCATGCGCTTTCAAGAAAATCAGGCAGGTCAGGCCCAAATACATCGAGGTCCTGTGCGGTCGGCTTTATGTTCTCGCAACGGTCTACTCAAAGATCAGGCCCGCAATGGTCAAATATCATCCCACCAATCTTACACCACTTCTCTAACCCCAGAATCTCTCCAGGTTCACCACTCCTCTCTGTCCCAATTATCAAACCCAAACATCCTGATCGGATTAACAAACCTAATCCCCTCTCCATCTCCCTTCCCTAGACCCCTCGCTATCCCATCAACCCTTCCCATCTCCGCCTCACTCAACTCCACAATCTCATAATTCATCTTCAGCCTCTCCGGACTCGAACTCTTCGGGATAACACCATAGCCCCTCTGAACACCCCACGCAATGCAAATCTGCGCAACACTACACCCTTTCGTTCGCGCCATCTCCTTCAATACCTCACTTTCAAGCACACTCCCGATCGCTCCGATCTGGTTTTGAGAGCCGAGTGGTGAGTAAGCGACGGGTAGGATGTCGTGGGAGTGACAGAAATTGATTAGAGTGGTGTTCGGGAAATAGGGGTGTATTTCTATTTGGTTTACCGCGGGAGTTATGGTTGCGTAGGTCAAAAGGTGTTCGAGTTGGTGAATGGTGTAGTTTGATACACCGATTGCTTTTGTTTTCCCGAGGGATTGGAGGTGCTCTAGAGTTTCCCAGGCGGTCTTCATATGATCCCTTTGGTCGGGTTTTAAGATATACTAAATGGTCTTGTTAGTATGTAAACTCGTTGGAGAATTCTGAAAATGCAATTAGGAATGCTCACTTTGCCATTATCATCGAGTTTGACCTCGTGATCTTCAGTTCGCTCAATTGCGAATGGCCAATGTATCAAAAATGCATCGACGTAATCAACACCCAGGTTCTCAAGTGATAAATTGAGAGACCAGGTTATATCCGCCGGAGCCAGGAGATGCGGCCATACTTTTGTGGTGATGAATAGTTCAGAGCGCGGGGTTTCAGGGTGCGCAGTCAGCCAGGATGAGAGAGCGGTGCCAATTTCGGATTCGTTCTTGTAGCTATGAGGTCATTTAGTCAGAGAATCGAGTGAGGATAGAGTGTCGTACGACAGGAGGATTCAAGGGTAAAGTGAAGTTGGAAAGACAGGGAAGTGGGAGGGTGCAGAGGGTGGACTGACTACCAAGCACAATCTAAATGCCTATAACCTGCATCTAAAGCTGCAAGAACTGCTTTGTGCATCTCACCTGGTACACTGACGTCTGCATATGTACCAAATCCTAACGCGGGTATTGCTGCGCCGTTGGAGAGTTTGAGTTTGGGTATTGGTGTAGTCATGATGTAAATAGCCACTTTGATAGCGGTGTTGAATTGTAGCAGGACTTCGTGATAATGGACTTCTCGAGATTCATTCAAATGAGTGATTTGTAGATAAGAGGTAGATTAGATGTGAAAGGTGAGGCACGACATATGGTTCCCAATCTGTCGGTGTGCTAGATCCACATAAGTCATGTAAATGCAGGTGCTAGGGTATTAGCCTGAATCATGATAGTGTGGGGAAGGTGGGATGGAGGGATTACTGGATTGGGGGCTATTAAGTGAATACGAGACGAAGCTCTTGGTCTTGGTAAGTCTATTCACAACTCACCCAACAAAACTTCGACAAAGTAGAGCTTAGCCATCCGCTTTCGGAGTTCCATCCCCTTTCGAAGTCATGGAGGAATCCCATTTTCGATTTTCGATTCACGAAGAGAGAAGTATGAGCTGCTCAAAGCTGAACCAATGGTATTCTGAACTACGATTATAGCTTGCTTTGCGGCACCATGAGAGCGACAGCTTTATTCAAAGTATCCTCGGCTTCTCGCTCAATCCTTGTGACCAAGTCTTCACAGGTTGGAATATCATGGATGAGACCAATCACTTGACCGGCAGTCCAGACCTGGGAAATTTGTAAGCATGTGACCAAGACTTTTTGGTGTTTGCAATACTTACACCATAATCAGGGTCTCCGTTGATGAAGACCTCTCTTCCTCTCTTTCCGCTAACGTATGGGGCGACCTCCTCGAACTTCCCAGTTGTGCTCTCTCGCTCAATCTTCGTGGCTTCTTTGGTGACCTTGTTCTTATATAATCGACTCGTGTTCTTCCATCTTCGGAGCACAAGTTCTGTGTCCATCTCTGAAGCCTTGACTATCTCTTCCTTAATGTTGACGTGTATTGGTGCTTCGACTGTGCACATGAATCTTGTTCCCATATTGATACCCTCTGCTCCCAGACTCAACGCAGCGGCCAGCCCTTGGCCATCTGCGAAGCCTCCGGATGCAATAAAGGGTACCTTTAAAGACTGACGAGCTCTGCTGAGGAGAATGAAGTTTGTAATATCCGTCTCACCCACATGCCCGGCGCATTCGAAGCCGTCAATGCTCAAGAAATCTACACCAAGTTTGATAGCACTTTCCGCATGTCTGATTGTCGTGCACTTGTGTAAAATGATGATTCCAGCAGCTTTTAATTTGTTGATCACGGGCCCTGGGCTATTTCCCGCAGTTTCTACAACCTTGATTCCTTCATCGATCGTGACTTGTGCATAGGCGCCATAGTCGGGAGGTGTCATCGCGGGCAGTAGAGTGATATTTACGCCGAATGGCTTGTTGGTCATAGTTCTGCATCTTCGGATTTCTTTTCGTAGGTCTTCGGGGGTAGGTTGTGTAAGTGCTGTGAGAATCCCAAGTCCACCTGCGTTACTGACGGCAGATGCTAATTCGGCATATCCAACCCACTGCATGCCACCTTGGACTACAGGAACTACGACCAAAGATGTTAGCTTGTGTGGTTTTATAGTGAGGTACGTTCTGTGGTATGCTTACTCTTGATTCCCAGAGCGCGGGTCAATTTGGTATTAAACGGCATATCGATCAGTTTTCGCGTTTTAAAAATTGTGGCTTCGTAGAGAAGAAGGAGGACAGTCGAGCTATGCTAATAAGAGCAATCTAAAGGATCTATGGGGAATGTAAATATCAAGGGGTTTTGAAGAAGCATGATGTTAGTTTCTTAATGTCAGCGGGTTCCCCACGATTCGCGGGCCTCGGTTCGGCCCTCAGTTCCTTTGCCGGGCCATTTTCAAGTGCTCTTCTCTACGGAGTACGCGCGTGAAGAATGGATTGATTACTCATCCGGTCGCGTTCCATGGATCCTCAAGCTTGGATTGATTTATTCGAGCACCCGTTCGAACTCAGCTCCGTCTTGATCAATAATACGAAGTAAGAAAGAATCTGGATTTTGGTCTCCTCGTATTGGAAATCGCAGACCCGGGGCCCTCCCCTCTCGAACAAATCATCCGCGGACCAAAACGGACGGTACAGTACAGTACAACCACGGCTTTTCCGTTTGATATTCCCTCTTGGCCGGGTCAAATTGACCTCTTATCATTCTGCAGGAACCCACGCACTTCGACCTAATCCCATCACGCGGAGTCTGGATATACGAAGTCTGGTAGCTTGGCCCTTGGGTTCCAACGCTTCTGACCGCGGCCTAATGAAGCAAGTTCCTCGACCGGAATGCCCGTTCCTGAGCCGCCGCAGTCTTCAACCATGGTTCAGAAACACGAAACACTTGCATACGGAGTATAGCTTCTGCCTTCTTCCTGTTGTCCGACCATAGGCTCGATCTCCATGTTTGCCTGAGCAGGAAGCTGTATTTTGGGCTGCTGGGCAGCAACGCTCACTCGTTACTCGTTTCTCGCTCAAACATCAATGCGCTGGTCGATGCTGGTTAGGAACAGCTTACATGGACAACTTGCAAGGCTGGCTGTGCGCTCCCACGAGGCTGCGATACTTGTCCCTCTCTCGCGCCGCCACGCAATCGATACCATCATATCCTTTGGGTGATAGGACAGGCCGCAAATATTGGCTCTGTGTATTTTTAGCCCCCATTGACTCCACAGACCCTCTTTCGACTTTTTGGGTGGCCTGAAGTGGCTGCTACCATCCCGCGGGGGATATCCGACTAGAATTCCGCCTACATCAAAGGACCAAGAAAGGAGGATGGAGGACATCTATTTGGCCATGGCAGTACTCTCGCTCAGATCCATCTACCCAACGGCCCCGAGACAGCAATATCAGTTCGTCTCGCAAACAACGGACAGGTCATGCGAGTACTGTACTGTACAGTACTGTACATGGAGCCTCGAATAGTTTCGTTTGCTCTCTGCCGTCACTCGGGACCCCCATGCATGAAATTGCGAGAAAGGCACTTCGAAGTAGCAATCAGATCGCCTTCCCGAACCCGCCTAGAATCCCCGTCCTCGATACACAGTTTCTACCGAGCTGTCGGGTTCTTTTGTATCTCTCGGTGCAGCTTGCCAAGGGGTCGACTTTGACGAAGGTCACGATAGCATGAGCTACTCTTGAAGAAAGACGCAGGTCACAAGGCTGATCTCTCCCCAAGTTCCCCAAAGTAAACGCAGCCAGGATTTTCTCCGCGTTATTAGAGTTGCATGCCTCGAATCAAGGAGCTTCGTTGAGAAGTTACTCGCCGTTCGTCGTATGAATGTAGCTACCCGGTTATGCGGTGTAGCTTCACCGGCACCTCGGACGTTCAAGTACTGTACAGATGGTGATCGAGACACTTTCCACTGCAGCTTTGCAAGATCCAGGTCCAACCTATCAGGTGGTGCAAGACTATCCTTGATCACCGATCGTCTTTCATTATTGGGTCCAGAGCTTCGCGAATGTTGCCAATTAGTTAATGTTTGCGTGCGATTGCTGTCTGAGAAGTTTCGGCGATCTGCAAAGATATTTTTGATCCTTCGAGAAAAGCAACGATACACGAGAGCGAGCACGGGAGATTATTAACGTCAAGTCTGAGCAAACATTGTGCATTTTCATGACAAAGTATTGGTTCATCTTACACGTCCTACTTTCGTCTGCGTGCAGCGGGCCTTACCAGAGTTGGCAGTCTGTCCCATTGGACTATTCGTTGAAGCTGCTCGCACTGCTACTGTACTGATTATTTCTCCCCAATCTGCCCCTCTTCCACACATGCCTCATGCCTCCCACCTGCCCAACTCCCACATCACCATCCTTTTTCCCAAGCACACATGCCCCATGACGAATGGTTCACTGCGAGAGGCTGCGAGAGGCTGCGAGAGGCTGCGGCGTTGTCTCTGCGTCCCCACTAGCAGGTGTTGTCTCAAGCCCCATATTGCTTTTGTACTGACACCGAAGTCAGTCGGTATCGTTGCACATGGGTTGTGGTATGCCACAGATGGAGACAGCACACACGGCCCTACGCTATTTTCCGGCTGATCGACGTTACTTCTTTGAATGCATATCTCCATCTGTTCAAACGCATCATGCCGAAACATTCTCGAGCCTAGTTGCCGTGTTGCATGGGGAGACGCAAACGCAGAAAGTTGCTGCCCTCTTCCCTCCTAATAATCCACTTGCCACCTCACTACTTCTACCCAAGTCTTTACTTCTATGATATTCCTCAAACAAGGCACTCTACCTATAAGATATCAAGGGACCACTTCCTGCAAAGCATAACGCCAGTTCCGTCCCCGCCTCCCCACTGTTTATCTTCCCCGCTCATTGACAACGACGATCTACTCCACGACTTTCAAACTTCTCAAGATCCGCAAAGATGTCCTACAGCAGTTACAGCTCCGGAGCTGGTACCCGAACTTGGGTAGAAAAGCTTGAAGGTCCGTGTGCTCATGATGGAGCGCAGTGCTTTTATTAACAAGCTACAGAGAAATGTCGCGAGATCGGATGTCACTCACCGGATTATCAAATTGTCTCTGACAGACGTGGTATGTCTTCTCACCACGATGCGTTTAGAAATCCTAATCAATTGACTCATTGTACGCGCAGGAGGAAGAACAGCTTGGTCTAGTACCGTCACAGTACAAGGCCAAAGCATTCCAGCGCGATTCTGGTATGACGGACAATATGTCAACAACGCTAAGGAGGATGCTGCAGAAGTAGCATTGAAGCAAATCGAAGCATCGTCGCCTACCTCGCCGTCACGAAGCCGATCTGGTTGGTAATTTGGATGCTTCAATGATATCTCTGGAATTGCGAAGATAGCAGCGTTCAAGCTAGACTGGCCTGTAGGATATTAAGGATAGACTGGGAACACCATGGAATGGTGCTGCATGGTTTGGCGCAATCGAAGGGGCTTTTGGCGTCGGATTATTACGATTACAGGTATTGACAGGACAGCAAAGGCGCTGCAGGTGACAAAGCTGTACTCAGCCAGCGGTCATAAAAGGTTGGATTCCCAGAGGATTATGGGTAGCATTTTCGAGTCCAATTGATCTTTTCGTTTGGTAGGAAAAGTTGGTAGAATTTCAGAGATATTTCTGTTATTTTCGTAAGCTTCAATTCACTCCCTGTTGCCAATGAATTTCATTGCACGCTCTTTTCATGGAACGTTGAATCTATCGTTGGGAAATCGGAAGATAAGAAATAAAAAGAAAACAATTTTATCTCGAGATGATGTGAGGTGTAAGGTCATACAAAACACCTTCCCAGACTGCCGGGCTCGACAGCGATGAACCCTGAAAATCGGTGGGCTGAGCTCGTGCTCAACATTTAGACTCTTTAGTGCCTGAGCTAATGCCTGTCGATCGAGGCTGCTACTCCGCGAGGCTAATCCAAAATTTGTACATCCATCTGATCGGAGCCATCAGAGATCCAGGGCATTTACACCACAGCCATGCCTCCACGAATAAATTTTTGCGCGGCCACAAGGTCTCTAGCCATACGATCAAGACCATCGATTGTCCCTCATCAGCCTCGGATTGCACAGATCGTCGCACGGAGAACATTTGCAGAGAGGGAACAGCACACTCCTGGAGGTCCAAATGAGAGTGGCATTGGGCATGTGAGCGAAGAGGCCGCCGATATGGGAGATGTGACTGGAGAGACAAAGCCAGACTTGGGTCAGGGCGCGCCTGTAGGAGATGTATGTACTGCTATTCTCCATTCAGCATCTGGAAGCCATGACGACATCATTACCTCCCAGCCTCGATCTTAACCTCAATCACTAATTCATTGCGACCAGATCCTCAAACGCGACCAAGAAGGCAAGGAAAATGCCCCCGAGATTATCAAGGAAGAACAAAACCTCTCACCACCTTCCAACGACGAGACAACATTCTCCAACCTTCTTGCACTCGGCAATCTCAGTGAAGTCGCCAATGGAGAACCAATTGGCCATAAATTTGGCCTCCCAACTTTACCATTACCACCCAATGCGAATCTCCACTACAGATATGACACAGTTGTTGATCAGGTCACAAATTTGATAATGAGACATGGCAAACTAAGTGTTGCGCAAAGGGTAGGGTTGGTTTCTGATACTTTTCCTATCTGCGGTATCATTGTTGAATTATGATTTTGCGCGCAGATAAACCTCCTCCATATTACATTGAAAATCGAATCGCTAATAGTTGTGGTATATAGAATATGGCATTCATCTTGAACTACCTTCGCACCTCCCCCCCACCCCATCTGAACCCTAATCGACCCCTCCTCCCAGGATCGCCACCGGCCTCTCATCTCCCTCTTAATCCCATCCTCTATCTCACACTCGCCATCGACTCCATCGCTCCCCTCCTCCGTATCCGCTCGCAGAAAGGTGCCGCAGGAGGAGGAACCGCTCTCCAGATCCCCGTCCCCCTCGGCCAGAGACAGCGGAGAAGGACAGCGATCCAGTGGATTCTGGATTCGGCGAACAAGAAGAAGAGTAGAGGAAGCGGGAAGTTTCAATTTGCGCAGAGGGTCGCGGATGAGATCATTGGTGTTGTGGAGGGGAAGAGTGCGGTTTGGGAGCGGAGGGGGTTGGTGCATAAGAATGGTACGGCTGCAAGAGCCAATATGATGTTCGGGCAGAGAAGGAGGAGAATTGGGAGTTAGTTGTGTGTACTGGGGCTGCGATGGTGGATGCGTGTATTGGTGGTTGGTTGTAACATATTGTATGCTAAAAATATATGTATAAGCACCTCATGTGAGCCCCAACGTCCCTTGGACACTGTCTTTGCAATGTGTACCCCTCCTGTGAACCTTGATAATATCTACCACGTTTCACAAACATCATCCTTCTCGTGCTGGCCAAGATATTCTTATGACAAATAAAGTAAACATCGAACTAATCGCCGGAATATTATACGCAAGTACTTAGATACATAACAATACATAAACGTATATATAGAGATATGCAACGATACCACTCGCCGGTCATTCCCGGGCCTGCCCGCGTGGCTTAATGCAGTCAGATCCAAATGCATTTACACACTTGGACTTGTAGCTAAGTATAGAGTCCATTGTTTCCCCGGATTCTGGCCTCCTGGGTCGATTACACGTCCGCACTTAGAGCTGGCCTCGCTTAGCATGCTCGTTTTGAGGTCGATTGGATTCTTGGTTGCTTGGCTGGAAACCGGACTTGCTCAGACAGCTTTGGAAGAGATTAGGTTTGTTTTGAGTTTGTTTTAAGGGAGTTGGGATTACTCTGTGCTTTCATTCTGATGAACTTGAAGAGCTGGCTTTGAAGGAGCAGAAGTGTGATGTACGGAACTGCTAGTCTGGTCATTCAAGAAGGGAGAGGTTGAGAGGGTGAGAATCGCTCCTTGTCCTACAAGATGGCAAGAGCTGCTGCGATGATGGCCACTCGCGCTCTAGCAAATACTTCTTAGCATCCATAGACGAGATACTTTGTCTTGAGTCTACGCTTTCATAGGGGTGCTAAGACTTGGAAATTGGAAGAATGAATACTCAGCCTTCAAAATGTGCCAAACCGGCAGCAACACGTGAGGATTAGGTTGTGGTGATGACCTCGGGAAGCTTGCATTATCAAAGTTGCACACGAATAAGAAATATGACACATAGGGGCGGCAACTCAATGGCTGTTTGTCGAAAATATGCTCATATTTTGGGTAGTGACAGGATCGGGAAGACATGAATAGCCGAATCTAGGACGGGATTTGGTGTATGATCGACGACTGGTGCGAAGCTTGGAGATGCGGTATTGAATATGGATGCGTAGGTGACCTCGAAATGGGCTGTATTTTGCCGAGAAAAGGTGGGATTGCGGGGGAGGGGAGTCCAGTTCTTGAAGGTTGTTCTTGGTACGGCTATCAGGCAATGGCAGAAGTCGACTTCTGCCTTGCATTCAGATGGTACCCTTTCAACAATTTTAGTCTAGTCCATATAGCTGTTGCATTGCAGTAGGGCAGTACTGCAGATGAGATCGTGGCTCCGAGCTCATAATGGCTTACCAAGGGGTTCCTGACAAGTTACAACTAAACTGTGTGATTGTAGAGAGCTTCTCTACAATACTCAGATTTCAGTGGAATCTTGTTCCGGAAAATATGACACAGAGGTATCATGTCGAGCTGAGAAAAGAACAGCCAAGTCTACTGGGCGCTGCATTTTCATGGAGAGCTTGAAGCATCTGAGGATCCGGCTTCGGTATGATCTCTGACAGGACCGCGATAAGAATCCGGCTCTATCTTTTTGGGGCTTGGCAATTGAAACTGCGCCTCGCAGTGGATGTTGCTTTTGATGCCAAGAATGGAGTGGCTAGTTCTTTTTAAAGAGCATACTTGTTGGAAGAGTCGATCCCGCTGGCTAGTGACTTTGGAGCTTTGTGTGAGCTAGGTCTGGCTACCAGCTACCGCAACCCTCAGGACGGTTGCGGTCTCATTCTATACACTTTAAGAACTTGGGCTGAGCTTTCGAGGTTATCTTTCCTTTGAAAAGCCTCAAGAATATCTCTGGTGATTGTCGTATTTTGTGATCGAATTCTGCGGCCAAGTGGGGACACGGCAGCTGCAGCAGAAGAATGGATAATGGGCGTGGTCTCGACATCTTGGCATAGTGCTGAAGGTGGCTCTTGACTCTATTCGCTATTGTCTCGAAGACCGGAGGGCCATGCAACTCGTTGTTTGTTCTGGGATAATGATCGCACGACAATAGCTGCTGATGAGGTGTAGTTCTTGAACCGCTCTTGACTAATACTTGGCTCTACTGGAAATCTTCTTTGTAGTACGCGGACAGTCTTGTGACCAAAGACCTGCTTTTCTTGGTGACGATACAGAATCGACAATCAAAATCAAACGACAAAACGCTGATATAATAGCAAAGGGCCAACAAGAGGATGTCGGTAAGAGGGGATTCGAAGGCGTTTGACTCGAGTGTCGACAGCACATGCTGATAGGGAAAAGAGTCTTCAATCGTCACGTTGCTGGATCCAGGCCGCTGGCTGACCGCTCCGCAAACCCACTTGCTGTTGTGCCCTCACCAACTTCGGAATAGTGGCATTTAGATCAAGCCTTTTACTTCGTACTTCGAAGTACGGAGTACCTCCGTACTTCTAACCATTATTATTCATCAGTCCCGACTCCCGAGTGTTGAAGGTAATACCTTTACTATAGTCACTCTCCGTTATCGCTCTTGGCTCTCCTAGGATCACACCTACATGTATATATATATAGGCTGTATAGGAGTAACCTAGACAATTTAAGTAACTATACCTATTAAACCTCGCTCTATATTTACATATATTAATAGGTTATAAGCCCGGAAGCTTCGAGATAACATGAGAAAGTTCTTAGGAGAAGTTAGTAGCTATAGAAGGCGTGTTTTTATTAAATCTATTCCTTAATACCCTAAAGGTAGGAAGTCTCTAAAAGGCTTAACC
>QYAH01000183.1:0-53240 GCA_003988945.1 Chaetoscypha palmicola | reverse complement strand
TGGGCTGGGTGTGGGTTGTGATTGGTGGGTGTGGGTAGGGTGGGGCGTTTTAGGGGGTGTGGGTCGGAATACACGATCAGCGTCTGATTTATGAGATAAACGGTCGACGCGATTTCGGTATCTCCACGTGACCTTGAATCTAGCGCGGATTGAATCCGAATCTTTGGAAGCTGTCGAGAACGACAACACCAAACCAATTTCAAGCGCAGCCCATCTCTCACTCAGTCAAGATGCCTCAAGCTCAGCCAGAGCTGAAGAAGGTATGCTTAATTCCCAGAAATTTGTCTTCCGGCCGCGAAGTCTAGCGACTTTGACTGTCGCGCAAAGGCGGTCTCACGCGCGTGCCTTGTTACCAGCTTTGCTACATCAGAGGAATTTGGGCTAACATATGGTTACAGTACCTCGACAAGCGACTCTTCGTCCAGCTGAATGGAAGCCGCAAAGTTATTGGCGTTCTGAGAGGTTACGATGTGAGTTGAAGTGGATCCCGCGGTGAGTGGGTCAGGCTGATGCGAATATAGGTTTTCTTGAACATTGTGTTAGACGACGCCGTGGAGGAGAAGGATGGCGGGGAGAAGGTTAGACTAGGGATGGTCGTTAGTAGTTCCCGAAACCTATATCGAGACAGTGGAACTAATTCGGCGTAAGGTCATTCGAGGAAATTCTGTTGTTATGCTTGAGGCTTTAGAAAGGATAGGTGGTGGTAGAGAACAGCGAGGAGGAGATTAGACGACGAAAGCGATGGGAAATGCTACGAGGTCGTACGATTCCGAGGTCTCGAAAATCTCGAGGAATAAAAGTCATGTCTGGAAGTTGGGAATGGCGTTCACTTGGTCTGAAATAAAAATACCACGTCACAGAAGAACTAGCACGAAAATGGGATTCATGAAATACGATTTTATATCGGGACAGAAATACCGCCAGGTGAGAACTTCAGAAAACTCGTATGCTCCGAATTATCTCATTCAAGACCAGGCAGGACGAGGCCGTTTCGATTGTACCACGAGCGCATGGCAATGAAATGACTTCCAAGTGCTAGCATTCGGCAGCCTCTGTGATATATCTTCTCGTCATCAGACACCAAGATACCCATGAAGTCACATTCAATCACCAGGCACCAAGAATCCTATATACTCACTTCTCCCCCGTCTCCACCTCCCTAAATTGCTCCCAATACCCCTCCACAAACCCCTTCATCAACCCCCCCTCAAACTCCCTAACCCACCCCTTAATCCCCCCCTTCAACACCCTGACTCTCAAAAAACTCTTCATCCCAAACTTAGAAATATCGTCGATGTAATCTTGCATCCAATTCGCACATCTCGGTCCACGTCCATAACTAGCGCCTGTACGACAAGTTGTCGTTTAGCCATTCATAAATGAGAGAAGTGGAAGTGAGAGGAGGATACTTACCGCAGTAGAAGATCACGGTCTTGATGTTTGCTCGATCGCAAAGATCGAGAAGTGTTTTTCGAGTCTGGTAGAAACTTTGTGCGGGGAGGTTGAGTGAGGTTTTGATTGTTCCGCCCTGGTATCCTGGTTAACACAACAACATTCGCCATTCATAACTCTAGCGACTTTTGCAACTCTTCTGACAATAAGTACACTTGACCCGCAACACATGTTATGAGTACAAAGTCAAAAAAGAAGCTTCACTAACCTCCCAATCCGTCCGTCGAACATCCACTAGCAAAAACGGCCGTGGCGTAGGCTTGATATCCATATCATCAAACATCTTCATGACCTCCTCCGCAGTAACCTCCGGGACCGAAGCTCTCGGCGCCGGGAAAGCTGCCCACCATTCATCTTCCTCTTGTTTTTGCTCGGGTATTTGCTCGGGTACTTTTGTATCTGCCATGTCGTTTGATGATGAAAGCAATCTTGGGTTTTCACGACTTTGCAGATGTCCAAGTAGCTCTTGCGAATGTCTGGGTGTTGGTGCAGCTGAGGCTATAGCACTCGTGCAATCTGAGTGAGTAATCTCTTGATATTTGGCGAGGGTTAGATGGAGATGTTGTGTGTCATTTCATGGAGAGGCTTGGAGCTTGGAGATGAAGCGGCTGGGTTTTGATTGGTCGGTCGAACTACATGTGATGCTTCAGCTTTCATTGAGTCATTTGTGAGTCTACAAAACGAAAGACTGCAGATCTGTATCTTGAAATAACGAATTTGAACTTTAGATTTGATTCTAGTCATCATTGCACTCAGATAGATCTTGAGATATGGCTGGTAGTCCGAAACCATGTTTAGGTGAATGGTACGTTCTGATAGACTCTAGTGTGCCTAGCGAAATGAGTCTAATAATTGATTGGATTATTATGACACTAAGAATTCAGTCGTCTGATAGGAGAACTGATGATACACTTCCAAGGTCATATCTCCTCCTATTCCACACAGCTTCCTCAAAGTTTCCTCGCTAACCCTCTCAACCTCACATACCCAATCCAATCCCCACCACCCTCCACCTGACTCTCACAAACCGTCTTCAAGATCTCCACCGCTTCCCCCTCACACTTTTCCCTCTCCTCCCTCCCCTTCTTCTCCTCAACAACATCGAAAAACTGCTTCCCCATCAACTTAACCCATCCTTCGATCCCACTCGCGTCCGCCTTAGTAGGTCGATACTCTCTTTCGATCTTTAGAACTTCAAACCGATTACACCTTTGCAAGGCTTGAGTCATCCAGATCTCATCAGGGAAGAACCAAGGGTCCGCTGCGCGAGCTGCTGCTATGCCGATCCTGGGAGTTATGACGGCGAGGAAGGTTGATCGCATTCTGTAGATTCTTAGCGACAGTTGATGGATGTATAGGTAGGAGAGATGGACTCGGCTACGTTTCCTTGACCTCCCATCTCGAAACAGAATACACCACCTGGCTTTAGTGCCGCATGCACGCCTTCAAAGAAGACATCGCGGGACTCTGGGGGACAAAGAATCCACTATTGACAGATAATAAGCGCAGTTCTGTCGAAAAGGCATATGTGCGCTTACATGCATAGCAGCATTCGAGAACACCTTATCATAACTTCCGTTAGCAAGCAAGGAGCTTGTGGACACCTTAGTAGCATCCAGAACTGTGGCATGTGAGCAAATGGTATCCAATATAATTCCTTAGGGGTGTTGTAGTCCTCGGGAATATGATATAGTTCAATGCAAATATACCTTCAAAAGTGCAAATCTCTTTGACGCCAGCCTTCTCCACTTCTATCTGAGCAGTCTTGATCATAGCAGCCGAACTATCGATGCCATGAATCCTGCCTTTACCCTTCGCCAGCGTTTCTGCGATTTGAAGGTTTAGGACACCATCTGAACTATCCAATTAGCGAGGTATTTGAATACATTGATCTTCGTGACAAACGAAAGTTGAGATGATCCAGTCGAGCCTTTCATTTCATTCCGATACAGAAGGAGAACCCAGCTATGAGGCATGCAATATAGATAAGAACTAGCAGCGACTTACCACCACAGCCAATATCAAGAATAACATCATCAGGCCTGACATCTAACCACCCAATGACCTTCGTAGCCAATTTCGGTACGAATGAAGCAGCACTCTGATACTGCTTGGAGTCCCAATGCTCCTTCGCTTGTTGTTGGATAGTGCTTGCCATGGCTTTTGGATAAAGTACTTAGTAATAGCTAGGGCGGTGATGTTTCTCAGCGAATGGAGTTCTTGAAGGCGGGGTGTTGGGATGCAGAGATATCGAGGTGTGTTACGGTGTTCGAAGACTACTGACAGTCAAAGGAGGGCCAAGCTTCATATAAGGGAGTGAGAGGTAGATGTAAGATCAATTGAAATGAGGATTTTATGTCAGGCTCCCGTTGCAAACAGTCCCCGATTTGGAGACGGATGCATGTCGGGGCGGACTGATCAAGGAAGGCACGTTGCTAGCGACCAATGACCGCCGATGTCGGAGACATCGTATTATTGACAGTCTACCACTCGCTAGCAGCATGAATCTGTCGATTAAAATTGGTTGTAGTGTAGTGCGAGTTCATGATATTACACTAGTGTGGGTAGAGAAGGCCGACGTCGCTAAAACATTACGAGGAACCTCGTAAGATCCGATGAGGACGACAATAGAACCCATCCACACGAATGACAAATATGCACGCCTTCCTAGATGGCTCTATATGTGCCACTTTCACACCTGCCATGTGATCCACCACAATATCTTCCCCGAGGTCGGCAACTGTCTAATCGATCTCTAGTAACTGATACTTATCACTCCCCATAGCATCTTCAATTCTCTTCATTATAGCAAGCACTTTCTCCTCCTCTAATCTCTGGCCCACAATCTGTACGCCAACCGGCAGGCCATGCATAGCGGTAGCATCATAGTGCTTATAGGCTCCTTTTGCGACGCCATTTAACTTTTTCATTGAAAAGTCCGAGGGTAATTGATCAAGTGCTTTATCGACGTGAGTTATCGGCATGATTCCACAAGTGTAGTCGAGCTTCGTTTGTCAGTTTGTGGTTCAAGTAATGTATAGTAGACAACTTACAAGGTTGAATAAGAAGGTATAGCCACAACTGCTGACAGCATCCTTCATGCCATCGTGGGGAACAGCTGGCGTAGCATTGGGTGGTGTAATCATGAAATCGATCTTAGCATCATTCTCCCACCAGTCATGAAACCTGGCCTTATAAGCCTCTCTTTTCGCAACGTATGTCCATTGCTCAGAACATGACTTCTCCCTCCAGTCTTTAATTAAACCAGCCCACATGTCATCTCTTCGAACATATTTTACCCACAAGTAGTAGGCATATCTAAAAGGACTTGGTAGGTTTGCGAGGAAAGTCATTTGCCGGGCCCCTGAATCTTCCCACTCTCCAGTGCGGAAGAATGATCTGTAGGTTTTGCAGCCGTCTGAGTTGAGGAGTTGGGATGCCAGGTAAAGAGCTTCATAAGGTGATGGTGGGGTGGCATCAACGATTTCATGACCTTCTCGCTGTAGCGCTGCGACAACTTCATCAACGGCTCTGGCGCAAGCCGGACTTGGGTCAACGACACCGTCTGTTCTTAGTACTCCGATTCTGTACTTTTTAGTTTCCGTAACTGTAGCCGCAGCATCCTCTCTCCATGGAATTGGGTGCACGGAATGGTCGTATTTCCATGGCTTCATCCCAACCATCGATTTGGTGAAATAGGTCAGATCCTCTAATGTTCTTGCCATTGGACTAAAGACGGCTGGGATTCCTTCCTGGCCAGGCATACTAGTCACCATACCAAACTTCGGCCATCTTCCGGTCGAACATCGCAGACTATAAATTCCAGAAAAATGTGCTGGAACTCGAACACTCCTATAAATCAATTAGCGAAGACCAGCATTAACCACTTCTCCACTTGCGGAAGACTCACCCAGCAACATCAGAGCCAATCCCAATCCTCCCACCACCCGCAGCCAACAACGCACTCTCCCCCCCGGTCGACCCTCCCGGCGAATACTTACTATTATGCGGATTCGTACACCGTCCCCAAACATCATTCGTACTCTCAAAACTCAGCAACGTAACCGGTAAATTCGTCTTAACATACGGCACGGCGCCCGCATCCTTCAACAGCCTAACCATACTCCCATCCTTCTCCTGTTTATTCCCCACATTCATGCTATACCCCACACTCGTATCAAACCCACCCACCGACACCGAGTCCTTCAAGCTCACCGGGATCCCAGCAAGTGGCCCTTTCATGTTGATGCTCCCGTCGGTGACCCAGCCTTCTGCGGCGCTGATCATGACTTCTGTCACGCAGTTCGTCTTCGCGTGCGCTTTGAGCGCGGCTTTCCCGTACGCGCGGAGGATGTCGATGGGTTGGAGGACTTGCTTGTGCACATCTTGGACGAGTTCTTCGATTGGTTTTGAGAGTACTTGCCGTTCTGGTGCCGTGAATGCGCCTTGATATGTGGTGAGATCGCGGATTCGCTGCACTCGTTCCGCCTGCTTGAAGTTGCTAGAGTGGGTGTTAGTGGTGTGTTCTTGATAACGGAGCTCCCCTGGCTTCGGTAGTGGGGTATGATATGCGAGAGATGGACAGAGCTTACCAGTCCCGACGATGCTGGAAATATTCGAGTAAGAACACCATTCTGAATTCCAAGTCCTACTCTCAGTCTACAGAAAATTGGAGAAAGGGGAAATGTATTTTGGAGAAAGAAGTGAGTTGAACCTAAGAAGTCAAGTTTATGCCTTCGATATGCGTGCAGGGAATGCGCGTTCCTCGGCCGTCAGATATCGGATAGGCCTTCCCAACATGGCTACCCTAGTCTACCCCACAGAGCCGAATAATGGGGTATCACGTGGCCATCCCACTCCCTTATCGATGTTAGCCTTCCCATCCAAGCTTTGAAGCTTCTCAGCCGGGTTCATCACCGGTCTCACGAACCGGTGGAATAGGTGGAATTGGAATACCCTTCTTTTCGCTCCCACTTCCGAAAGTCCCCCGCCGAGTAGCATTAATAATCGCAATGTCTCTTAGTATCGCAACGCCCGGTTCCATGCGATCTATGCAGCTTAGAATGACCTCGCAACACCCCTCGCCCGCTGGAACACCCATATCATCTACGCCTACCCCACGAGCGATATCCGAGGACCCTACACCACACTCCTACGGCGAATTCGTAGAGACATTCGAAGATTACCATCACGATATCTACAACAGCGACACGCCACCAGCAGGCACGACCATGTCCGGCTCCGACAACCTCCTAATCTGCGTCACATGCGGCACGCAATTCGACATCGAGGACCGCAACGCGCTGAAACGCTGTCGGATCTGTGACGATCCTCGACAATACGTTCCCCCGTCCGGACAATCGTTCACCACTCTCGCGGACCTCAAGTCCTCCCCGCAGAAGTACACCAACAAGTGGAAATCCTTCTTCGGCGATGACAGGTTCTGGAGTATCTGGACGGAACCGAAAATCGCGATAGGGCAACGAGCTGTGCTGATCAAGACGGATGTGGGTAATGTGCTTTGGGATTGCATCACGTTTCTGGATGATAAGACTACGGAGTGGATTAATAGCAAAGGCGGGCTGGCGGCGATTGTGATTTCGCATCCGCATTTTTACTCGACCCATTTGCAGTGGGCGGAGACTTTTGATTGTCCTGTCTATTTGAGTTGGGAGGATAAGGAGTGGTTAAACCGGCTTGATAGACTAGGCAAGTCTCGATGTTTTATTGAAGGGAAAGAGGAGGAGATTGAAATAGGTGGTGAGAAGTCTGGTGTTATTGCTTTGAAATTAGGGGGCCATTTTCCTGGATCGTTATGTGTGTTGGCGTTTGGGAGGTTGCTGATTGCTGATACGCTTATGACCTCTCCAGCTGGACTGGGTGATTGGAGTGCTGGTCCACTAGGCACAGAAGATGGGCGACCTAGTGGGATGAACAGCTATTCGTTCATGTGGAGTATTCCTAATATGATACCTTTGTCCGCCGATGAGGTACAAGGGATGTGGAACATTTTGAAGAAGCACGAATTTTCAAGTACACATGGTGCTTTTGTTGGCATAGAGGTCAAGGATGGACACGGGGGAAGTCACAAAAGTGTCAAAGAGAGAGTTTTAGAAAGTATGCAGATCCAGGTGCGGCGCATGGGTTGGGACAACCATATCTTCCTCAAAGAGGAGATACAGTTGTAACTTGAATAAGATCTTACGAAGGAAGATCTATCCCATTCTCTACCAGGCACAGACTTTTCCCAAAGTACTCTTGGTAAGGTGACATTTCGTTACCCAACCCTGGATAATGAATCGCAGTAGGACCGTACCGTGGCAGAAGGTAAGGGTGACACCAGAAACCTAAAAGTAGCACCTTGGACCTGCGCATGCTCTTATCCGCTGTAGAAAATGGTTATGAGGATCCCACAGTAACATTTCACTGTATATTTTCATTCGCTGATCCGTCAAGTGTGTAATAGTGGGGACTCCAGGCGTACGTATACAATGTATCTCCATGCTTGATTGGCCTCGCCGGATCTCCAAATTCTTGACCCGAAAATGATACAGTTGAGCTTCAGTGTTGCTCACCAACCACAGGCTAAAAAAATAAATGAATATGCAGCTTTCGTCCTGGCCATCTCCTCAGATTCTTAGAATCTACACCAGGAATACCATTCTCCCCACACCACATGCAATACCACATGCCATCGCATTTCATGTCACCGACTTCGTAAGCATGTGCTTTCTTTTCTCCGATCCGGACAGGGCTATGAAAAAAGAAGTCCATAGGGGGTCGCCTATCAAGAAGAGGCGTCAACTCTGTCGCTCGGCTGAATGGCTGATCAGGCTGATCAGGAAGCTATTATAAAACAGCGACGATTTCACCTCTCAAGGTTATCCAATCGTGAGACGCCCTTTAGCGAATTTACACGACAAGGTGACTTAGCCTTACTGTAGCTTTCCTCTGACGCAACTTCGGGTCGACTGTGTTTTCATATGCTTGATATGGATCTCGAATATGTATACGTCCCTCGTTACATTTCGTTTCTCAGCGTGGGCGTTTTGCATTCATCATATTACTCTCATCGTAATCCCAGTGGCGTTTCAAGCCACCTTCATAGACGCTCGCGACCGACTCCTGCCACATACTAGGACTGACAAATGACGCTACAGGGGCACCAGAATATTGCTGGGGCGGAATGGGTTGAGATCCCGGCGGTAAGCTAACATTTGGAAGCGTTGGCATCTCTGGAAGGGTCGGAATTTCTTGTGCACCTGAGACGGGAAGTTTTAGAGGGGGTTGTTGGGAAGAAGAAGCGTTTGCAGCAGGAGGCGTACCAAAGGTCGAATTCCACTGGCTGAAAAGACTATGAGTACAAGAAAGAGTCTTTGGAATTGGATTTGCTTACTCAAATATTCTCGAGGGGTTCCAGCCATTATTGTCCCCTAGCGGGACGCCGTTAGACATCGATTGTGGCGGTCCTCGTTGCGCGGCCATCATGACTAAACCCTGTGCGGCGGGAGAGTCACTCTTTGTATCCGTAACGCCACCGGCAGATATGGGTGGTGAGATGGGGTGGTTTGCATAACTGACTTGTTGATGTGAAGGGGCATGTTGATGCTCTATAGGAGCCCCAGTGGGTCCAATTTGACGATATTGCGTTGTTGATCGGGGCGGACTTGTATTGACGGGCGCACCAGGGCTGCCATATGGAAAACTTGGTTTCAGCACAAAAGGCTTTCTTGTGTCTGCTGAAAAGGCTTCTCGTAGCGCATCTATCTGTGTTTGCATTTCGGGCATTGGCCACGACGCTGTACATTTCTCTAGGATCCGCATGTGCCGAGTGAAATACTCGCGGGCATCGGCGTTTAGGTCAGGATCTGGGGATGTAAGCGCAACCTGTCTTGAAATTAGTGATGGCGAACTGCTTTAAAAGCCAAGCTTACTTACCAAGTGTAGAACAGTACAGGTCAGAATGCAATAGATCGTGAAATTGATCCCTCTCTGCATGCAAATTAAGCCAGTCATGCCGAACGAGTTGAGAAGCGCTTCCTGAAGTCTGCACAACAATTTGGCGGACGAATAACAAATTGTCATATGGTGCTTCCAACCTCCATCCAAACCGGTTGGTTCCATAAATGTTAGTTGTGGTCGATGAAGCATGATGATGCTCAGGTAGTAGTACGATTGAAGATTACCAATAAAGTGAGATGGTAACCATGGTGGTGATCCATCGGGAGGGAAAGTGACTTGGAGATCCGGAGGCAGATCGTTCATCCATGCATCGAAAGAAGGGTTCAGCTGCACAAAGTCCGGATCTAGCCCCCACTCCTTCTTCTTCTTTATTTTCGCGTAAACGTTATTCATCCTTCTGACGTTACGAACTACCTTTGTGAAGTACGTGAAGTTTCTCGAGACATTGAATTCCGACTCCTCAATGCCAGGAGCAGGTCGCAACACGCTAAGATCCAAGGTTTCCATGCTGACAGCTAGATCCGTACGTCCTAAAACATGTTAGCTATATTCTTCGATTAGTACTTCATTCAGACTCACCTTGAGGAGAGCCAATCATCAGTTCACAGACAAATATTGTTTGCCAAATCCGAGTCTTGGTTACACAGTCAGATAGATCGGATCCGCAAGGTCTTCCGGCCTTGTGCTCTTCGTAGTGTTCATCTAAACCAAGGTCCTTCGCCATCTGTACGCATTGAACAACGGTCATCCACGATCGGAAGTAATAACCTCGTTTGGGGGATGATTCTCTCGCTTTGAGCACAATCAACGTAGCTTGGAGTGTACTGAGTCGTGGAACGTCCATGAAAGAATCAGCATGCTCTATAATCTGGTCAGCTGTAGTCCATCGTTACAATGTTCTAAAATCTCACTGGACGCAAGCGCTAGCCACTGGTGGCCCTGCGCGGGTTCATCTGCTTGACGTCCGGCTATAGCAAAAATCGCCTCGAGGATCAATGGCGAGATGGAATCTCGATTAGTGTGCCATTGGTGATAAAACAGGGTTTTGTTGAGGACCGGGACGTATGGGTGAACGTTCGCAAAGTACATATCGAAATAATGCAAGATGGTCTCGTCGTCGGGCATGAGCTCTGGCGGTATTCGTACTTTGAGGTCAGAACTTGGCATGGAAGGTGGTAAGACACTTTTGAATTCGTCCACGTCCTCAAAAGCCGGTTCCTCGACTAATGTTTTGGTTTTACTCTTGTTGTTCAGGTACGGTGCTACGATATGTTAGTGACTTGCATTTGTGCTCTATGGGCTTCACATTATATTTACCAGTGCCGGCTTCATTCATCCGTAACTCTCCTAACAAGTCAGCCAGATTTTGTTGCCCGTACTGGTCTTGTTCATATGTCTCTGGGGATTGAGGATGCGATCCTTGGAGAGGAGGGGTTGGAAAGATATGCTGTTGCGCATATTGTTGATGCTGGTCAATTACACTGACGGGTGTTTGCAAGTTACTATAATGCATACTGGGTTGACTATGTGCAGACGAGGGAGCGCCATAAGGAACAGTTTGATACACTCCGACAGGCTCGGCGTAGGGTAGTTGCTGTGTATAGATGGGCGGGATGTTCTTATGAGGAGCGCTCATATGTTGGTGTTGTTGCTGCTGCTGTTGCTGTTGCTGCTGTTGCATTTGGACCTGCTGGTGAAATTCATCGTCGCCACTTCCTGCGCTCTCGTATCCGACCCTCTCCGTCTCGAAGGACTGTCCCGTGGACGGAAAGTCGCGATCATAATTAACGGTTGGCGGTACGCAATGTAGCTTCAGTCGGATACATGCAGAACATGGCCAGGTATTAGTTGTTGCGGCATCACATTTGATTTTGCGTCTTCTACATCCCTCGCAAGCTCGCATCACTGTGTCATGTCAGCACCGCAAACCTCCGCTTTTGATTACTTCTTACCCTTCAGCCGCTTGTGGCGGTTGTGTTCATCGACAAAGACATAGTCTACATTCAACATTAGATTTAGGCTCGACTGAAAGGAAGAAGGGCGCGCGCACTCTTCTGGTTCTCGCGCTGTCCAAAATTATTCGGCGCAAACGAGAAACTTTGCATTTGCGAGCTCTGTGGGAGAAGCCTCCGGTTTCCAGGATCACCAGCCATCGTGTACTTCCGTGGAGGAAAGCAATGCGCCCGTGAAAGTTCTACTTCGGATGAAGTAGAGTCGCGCTTAGTAGTACAGCGGAAAATCTACTTTGCCAAAGATCCGGAACGTGCTTCTGGGATCGAGGACCGGTAGCTCAACGCTGAAAGAAGAAGCAAATAATCCAGAGGAGTGCAGACGGTATCGACTAGAGTTGATGACGGATATGCTTAAAGTTTAAGGAAGCCCCGGTCAAGGCTCGGAGGCGGCCCCCGCTGTAGAAGTAAGTATGATATGATGAGCCCTGGAAAATCTTAGCAGGGCCACGAGTCTTAGATTAATAAACATGGAAGGGGATATTGGATAATGCATAAGGCAAGCAGGGCTTACCTATATTTTGAGAGGTGGATATGGATAACAGATGGCTCCAAATAAATCCGAGCCTGCTCGCAGTCCCAGCGTGATGTTGAAATGGTCTGTCTACGAAGTAGAATCCGCAGTAGGGAGAAGACGAGGGGTGAAGCGTGAGACTTGAGTCTACCAGATGCACGGCAGATAATTTGAATGCGCTCCGAAGAGTCCCGTTGTCTGCAATGGTGCAAAGACGGTTAGGTCCGCAGATGAGAGGCTCGTTGGGCGCATAGGATGCCAGGCGGTAGAGAGGGCCACGAGAAAGCGTAGCAGCCGCGCGATGGGGGGTCTTCGAGAAGCAAAAGAGGAAGAGGGCCAGGAAGGCATGCAGTTCCAGTTCACAGCAGAAGCCAAGGCAAGGAGGCAGAGAGATCCCCGCTGTGTGGTTACGGTATGGTGCAGTACAGTACGGAGTACAGAAAAGGTCGGCAGAGAGGAGGCTGCAGGATTATACAGATGGCCCAGGATGGCCGCCGTAAGAAAGAAGGTAAGGGAGGGAGGGATTATGCCAATACTTGAAGTACCAAGTACTGTACGGAGTATGAGTGTCTGCTTGAAGTAGAAGTATGAGTGTCTGTGGGTGATGGTGGTGGTGGTGGTGGTGGTCGAGGGTGTCAAATCTTTAGTGGAAACCAACCAACCCCGTACTAGTGGGAAGTCTAGCAACTGTGTCGCGGGCATGGGTCAAGATTCAAGCTGTCCTGTCAAGCCCTGCTGGTTTTGCCAGGGCCCAGGGTACGGTATTTGGCCCCTCTTGCTGCTCTCTCGGACCCTTGAACTGACCGTTGACGGACCCTTGACGAAGACGCGACAATCTGGGCGTACTGTAACAGTCTTGTATCTACTCCGTACTATCGTACGAAGTATTATGGTATTATGGTATTATGCTACTGTATTGTCAGCCGGCGTTCACGTGTAATTGCTGACTGCTGGTGCCGAGGTGGACAGTGATCCACCCCCCGCTGGTGTTTGAACTTTCTAGAAGTCCTTCCAAGTATGATTCGAAACTTCGATGTACTCCGTACCATTCGAAAGGCGCTGAAAGCAGGCGGATGAGCAATTGGGACTGAAAGCACCGTCTCTCCTCCGTAGGAGTCTATGCAGGCTGGAGTCGGCGACCAAAGTCAGAATAATAATAAGTGCACGAGGCGCCGAGGAGCCGAGGAGCAGAGTCTCAGACCGAGTCCTGTCCGTACTGTACACTACTACACTACTACGAAGTACACTCCTTACCGCCTGTGGCGCCGTCCGTGTGATAACCGCTATCCCACACACTTGGACATTGGACGACGAGCGCGCGACAAAGGTACAAGGTACTGTACTGTACAGGAACGGGTTACGGGTACGACGGGATGACTCTGAGTCTGTGTCCCTAGGGACTGCACCTAGGAACTGCACCTAGGAACTGTAGTCGAATTCTAATTCTATCTTGAGGCGTTTGAAGTCGATGATCGTCAGATGGTGACGCTGATGGCTGAACAGCTATGCTGGTCGACATGAGGCCATGAGGCCACGAGGAAAGGGCTGGAATGGAAGCTGAAACGTACAATTACCCGCGCAGAGAGTGTTGCGTTGCCGCAATCGACCCGTCTAACGCAAGACTCGCCGTTTCGTCACCTCGCAAACTCTCGTATCCTGTACGGAGGTACGAAGGACGATGGAATAACCGGCAGGTACCTACGTACAGCGATTGTGGTACGTATGGTACGCAGATACAGATGGGTTGTACAGTACAGGTACAGCTCAGGCGCAAGTTTGGAGCACAAGTACTTCAATGTTCCTTCGTACGACAGAATGCGACGTGACCGTCTGGGGTGGCCTTGGTTCCAAGGTTCAATGTTGGTACAGATAGGTGTGGTGTGGTGTATGGTAGAGTCTCGGGAGTAGCTGCGACGAAGTAGTCGATAAAGTTTGTTGCCCCGGCGCGCAAGCTTGCAGAGACTATACTTCAAAGTACTTCGAAGTACCTCCGTACTTGCTTCGAAGTGCTTCGAAGTAGTACAGACGAGACGGTAGAGTACAGAGTACAGTACATAGACCTCAGATCTCTGTCTGCCGGTATGTCGTGAATCCTGGCCTGGGGATGTACGGAGTACGTAGTGACAGCTCACGGGTCGTAGAACAGTTAACAGTCTGGTGCTAAAAGGACACTAGTTGCGACATCGCAGCCTTTGCCGCTGTCAAATTTCAACGTACGGGGTAGTGCTCTGTAGTACGGAGGTACTGTACGTAGAATCAGAATTCTAGCTTCCGTTTGCTACACTCAACAGCAACTCTGTGGTTAGAAGCTGGGAGCTGGGACTGGGACTGGGATCGTAAATATGGTAGTACAGTAAATTGTTTTCCAGTCTGTAATTCGACATGTGCGTCCGCATACAAAGCCCCCGCACTTCACAGGAGCGGCTAGCGCAGGCGCCAATTACAGTCTTGTACAGTAACCGTATTGCAATACGGTACTGTAGTATAATTCGGTTGACGATTACCAAAGCTGATCCGCACGCTCGGAATCTGAACTCAATCGCTGCGAATTGGTGATGTTACTTCTACGAAGTATCAGTGGACGTGCATACTATACGTACTTAAGTACTCCGTACTGTAACGAAATCCAACGTCGATGCATTTGCCTCGGTTTTGGCCCAAGTATCCGTACACTCGGGCTGGCTCATCTCATCCGGTTCAAACGCTCGTAATGAGCCTCTGCCCCGCGGTTTTGCTTTGCTTTGCTTCGCTTTGCTCTCAACGGCTCTCTCCTACGTATCGCGCAAACCGCTCGAAGCCTGTTTTGTTTCTTCTTTCTTAGACGTTTGGTTGGATCTTTCAAACCCTGCCGGCTCCCGCTACCGAAAAGACAGGAGAAGGCGGGAGAAGCCCTCCCAGCCACAGGGACCCGACCACCCCGGATAACACCCTGACGTTTGGCTAGCTCGCTAGGACCCAGCTACTGTTGTTGCGTGCTCCCGCCTCCCAGCCACACGAGATACGATGCGGCTATACTAGGTTTGATTCGTCTAATTGCATGCGTTTCTTAAGCAAAATGGACTTTGACGAAGCTGCTTCGTGGAAGGAACTTGTAATCTTGCGAGCCAACCGAGACCAATTGACATACGAATAGAATAATGCGAGTGGCAATAACGTTACTGTCCTCCAGGGGTTGCTTCTGCCGATAACAGATCGTCAGCATCGAACCTTCTTCTCCACTCCAGAAACGTCCACCTTCTAGAAGTAGAAGAAGTTGGCTGTCGGCGCAAGCCGATTGCGAATCTTAAGAAAACCTGATGTTTCTTATGGGCTTGGCTTTGGTTGCAACCCCCTGTCCGTCGAGATTGAGCAGAAACCTTGTGCTTGGAATAATGGCATTCGATAGTACTTCGAAGGAGTGGGCACTGCGCGTCGTTCGACCTTCGAGTTCTCCACGAAGCAGGGGGTTGGGGTCGGAGCAAAATGTTCCATGCATGAACTTGCCCATGTGCGAAACGCCATTTACGGAATAGCGAAAATGCCAATATGCCTAATAGAGATTTTCGTCATTTGCAAGAAACCCAAGGAAATTGATGAAGTTGCTCCATATTGAATTTTCCTTGACCTGGAGCCAGAATAGGATAATCATTCCAATAAAGGAAATTAAGAGTTATACCATTATTGTCTGCCAAATGATTGTACAAAACTGAGGTAGAGCAGGTCTCATCATTAATAATGGTGTTACTCAAACCGGTCGTCCGAAATCTCTGTATGTCATCGGATATACTCTCTTCTACAGTAGATAAGCGGGCTTGCAAGAATTCCGAGTGACACTATGACCTCATTCAAAGACAAGGAGTACATACTTGACTGACCTGTGTAGCTAAATTTGTTGAGCGTACAGCAAGTGCCGGTACCGTTTGACTTTGGGGGTAATTAAGATGTGAGGCCTCACTTGAGAGCATTGATCTGAGAGCTGAGTTAAGTGGGATCAAGAACTTTCAAGTTGGCCTGCAATGAAGAAGCACGATGAGGTCCTCCGTCCACTGCTTTGGAAATTCGATAGGCAGCACCTCGCCGAATTGCCCAATCCATAGTATGCAACATATCCCTTTATTCTATGCAATGGGCAGAGTTGTGATGTGATTATCCCTTGACAAAAGCACAGTGGAAGGACCGAAGCATCGAGGCGATACAGTCGATTGGAGAAGGCCCTGTGGAAAAGATTCGAGAGATCCTCGATTCTCTCATAGTCTCTACATACACCTGCCTCGTCGCAATTCTGTCAAGTGCGCAGAGTAGAGATAAGGCAGCAATCGATCATGCTTAGCATTTCGATCTTCAATAATTGCTTGACTGACAAAACGATGACTTCAACGTTCAAGTGCGCAAAATAGTTTCAGCCACTACTACCAACAGAGTAAAAAAATTGATCGTTGAATTGCGCGACAGCAGAATAGTGAGCTTTCAGATACGATACAATGAGCAACAGATGTAACAAAAGCCGCGCTTTCAGCAATTCTTCGCAAAAGTACTCAACATCTAGCGTGGGAATTTCAAGAAATCAAGGCAGATGTGGTCAAAATTCAAACGAGCAGAAATCTGTGTATGGCAATCCAAGGTTGGAGGAGAAGGGATCTCTCGGCTCAAGGAAAAGTCTTCGTAGTACCTACGCTTCTAATAGAATAGCCGTCCATTGATCATTTGTTGATTGGGAACACGCGATATCCGCGGCTGGGCTCTGATCAGAAGAGGGACAGTCGATGAGGTTGATTGGATGTTGATGTATGGTCGCGAAGGATACGGACTTGCGATGTATGGAAGAAGTGCTCCCTGACATAAAAGTGCGCTACGCTGCGTAGGGCTAGGCTAGCTGCCCGCCAATGCCTGAGGCACTAAACACTCGCTAGCACCAGCACTCCGCCTCCCACGAGCGCGGGCCCGATAACCGGAACCATTGATATTCAGCCTCGCGAAAAGTTAACATCAATTGTATCTCTTACGACAAGACAGCTCAACGACTCCGTGAATCCTGTTTCGCACTCCACACTCTACCACCTGAATTGTTGAGCTCTACGGTATACTCAGTCTTTCTTTATCTATACCGTCCTGTGACACTCATCACCATAATGGAGAAGGATAATGCCAACCCTACAATATTGAGTGCCTCGGAATTGCCCTCGTACAGACAACGGCGAAAGACCAAGGACGAACCGCTCAAGAAGCATGGTATTCGAGAGCTCTTCATGGGCGACTCAAGCTATGAGATCGACCCGTTCTACCTCTCAGATTATTCGGATACCGACACTGATGGATCAACCATGGAGCCCATCGATGAGCAAGAGATATATGGTAAGTCCATCACGTCTTACTTCAGCATACATTCCTTTTCTTCGTATCTTGATTGTGCGTTTCTTAGTTTTGTTCTATCCCCTGCAATCTGTAATATATGCGAACCGATGTTCGGGCTCACGCCGCCCTTGCAACCGTTCTTCTCACTTGCGCTATTTAAAGAATGAGAATGCTATCTCCCCAATTGCGGCTGCGTTTGCGTTTCAGCCAAGTGGATAGATATACTTTGCATACAAACTGCGAAGCTTTCTATTTCATACTCAAGACCCCCTAGATGAAGATCCAACAGCTGACGTTTCGGATTATAGATTTAATCGCACCAATATCAGACCCAGAACATCCCCTTTCTCTCGAGTCGCTCGCTGTGGTTAAGCTTGAAGATGTCCACCTTCTTTCCCCACCTGACCCTACGAACCCTGCTACCCTCTCGCGCGTCTTGGTCGAACTCACCCCAACCGTAACTCACTGCTCACTCGCAACTGTGATTGGCCTTTGCGTGAGAGTCCGCTTGGATCAAGCTTTGCCTCCAAGCTATCGAGTCGAGGTTAAGATAAAGAGCGGAACCCACAATTCATCGGAGGAGGTCAACAAACAGCTTGCGGACAAGGAGCGTGTTGCAGCAGCACTCGAGAACGAACAACTCATGCGCGTTTTGAGGAACATGATGAAACCATGTCTCGAAACATAGGATGGATAACTCCTTATCCGAACCACCCTGCCTTTGCCGCAATTATACGTATTAAATAAGCGCGCGTATGTTACAATACCCCGCACAGTTCATGCCCTCACTCGACAAGTTCCAAGACAGCCAGAGCTGGATCTTTGTGCTCAAATCTCACGTGGAGGCCAAGGCCTATCATATTAATGTCAAGGCTCGAATCTGACGATAACTCGTACTTCAGTATGAGGCGAGGTGCCGTCGAACCCCTGACCCGGCTGGTCTGGATTCGTTCAAAATCGTATCCTTACGAAGAACATTTCCTCCGTAGGGTTCTATCGTCGATCGCCACAATCGCAACCCATTGAACCCAACCCCTGAGGATGCACGAAGCGTGGGACGAAGCCAATCAATCATGTTTATGCCAACAACCCACCTTGTCTCCATCAATGCTCATCGTGAGCGGTGTCCAGAAACGATAATACCCCCACCATTTGTTTGTCTGCACCCCTGTGCTTCCAGAAACAAGTTGGTCATACTTCTACTTCGTACCTAGGTACCCAGCGTTCCGATCTCACGTGACAGGCACCTCCGCTTAAACACCCGGATATATTTTCAATCCCATGCTCTTTATAGTATTTTCAATACAACAGCGATACAGTATTGCACGAAAGCTCCGCTGTCTCTTGCTTTTAGCTCCGCTCGATCCTTGTTCTCATTATCCTTGGCATTTACTACAAAGAACAATTCAATATTGAAGAGACACGCGCCCCCGTCTATATTTCATACACATAACCAACTAGTCCTGGGATTGAAGCTCGTTCAAGCATCCATAGCTTCTAAAGACCTAGGAATAGCAAAGCCGGTTCCTGACGGGTTCGTCTTCTAATGTGAGCGTTTAGAAGCCTGATCGAAGACCATTCATTTTACTGCTCGCAGGTTGTGCTGTAGCGAGACGCCAACGAGGAAAATGGAAATGAGTCTCAGTCGTGATTTCCAACAAACAACTCCCGATAGCCGTCAGCTCTGGCGCCTACCAACTTTCCGCAATTTCAAAAACATGACGTGGTCCTAGTTCAATAGTTACCTGTGTGTTGCGCATTCATTTATTGATACTATCTCTGCTATAACCTACACTCGATTTCAGGTCTGTCTTCTGAACAATCCAGAAGAAAGAAAGAAATTTTGATAGCGGGCAAGGGAAGTATAGCACACCTACCTTGCATATGTAACCACTTATTCTGTGGAACCTTTCTGCAGTTCCTTGGATGGGGAAGCTCGGGGGTACCGATGGATGATGCATGCGGCAATGCGGCGTCAAGGGGTGCAGTGGCTGCAGTCTTCATGAAGGTGGGTGCTAATTGCTCACATGAACTCTGCTTTTCTTCGCTTGAAGTTCGGATGCAGGATTGATCGCTAGAATGGCAAGAAAGCTGCATTCGTACATTCTGGAAATGAGAGAGCCACATAACTTGCTATGTTATTGCATA
This sequence comes from Chaetoscypha palmicola, assembly GCA_003988945.1. Lineage (NCBI taxonomy): Eukaryota > Fungi > Ascomycota > Leotiomycetes > Helotiales > Helotiaceae > Chaetoscypha > Chaetoscypha palmicola. Next base: position 33,824 of record QYAH01000183.1, on the reverse strand, counting down.
CACCTCCACAAAACAGGAGCCGTTCAATAGCCCTTCCAATAGTGAGGCGCTTTGAACTTTCAGGTTTCTTCGGCGAGAGGGTGTAGTAACCACCACGACATACGTGTTCAGTATTTCGCCAGTTCTTGGGACTTGCCTCTTCGGAATGTTCATGATTCAGACTTTGCTTTTCATTGGACTTATCATACAGATATCACCCCTTCACATCGAACGCCGTGGGGAAATCTCCGCGCCATGCCCAACTCCATTACATGAGTCTATTATCTTGCAATCAATTGCTTTTCTTTACCCGTCCAACAAACCACTCTCCTTCAAGCTAGAGAACAATTCTGGCTCGAGGAATTTGGCAACACTGACATCCTCACTCAACCCCTTCCTCCTCCTAGTCTTCAGAACGAAGTCTCGCGCCGTAGCTTGGGCACTGGCAGGTTCCAGAGGCCGCAAGATAACATCTTTATCGAGAGGGTCTCCAGGCACAATACTCCAGCGGTCAAATACCAGACTGACGGTTGCTTGACCTTGGGTGTGGATGCGCAAGTCGGTCTCGAAGCCAAAGGAATCTATCACAGGAATGAGCCCGCTGACCCGGTACAAAGGTGTACCGGCAATGGGCCCATCAGATAAAACATGACCTCGCCGACGCGCGAGCACAGTGTAGAGCGATGTGACGGAGTCTGCAGGTCCGGTCATCGAGCACGAAAAGACGGGCTCCATCAGTCGTGGGGATGCCATGAGGAAGGAAGAATAGCAGGCGCGTCGGGAAGTGGGGATGATCTGACCACCCCCGCGAAAGATCGCTTCGGGAGCCAATGTGACGTCCATAATCTTAAACTTGCTGTTGCGGATAGCTGTCAAGGTTATCAGCATGCATTCGGACCGGTGGAATTATCGACCAATGAGAAATTCGCGTCCAAGAATCACACCGCTTCTCGATGCAAGCCAAAACCATCCATTCAATGGGGGAGTGAAGAAAAGGACGGGGGTTGGGGGCCACTCACGTTCTTCGCACAGAGGACCTTCTCTGCTTGCCCAACTAAATCCTTGACGAATTGTGTCCCTCACACTCATCAAGAGCCTTTTATCCACCTGTCGACATGTAAGCATAACCCTTGCAAAGGGCCGATAGTTCTCCAGAAACGAAAGTTCATAACGAGAAGCGAATGCAACACTTACTTCGGATGGGAGAGTGTCATCCTGCAAGATATTTGGTCCCAAGTCGTCGGGACCAAACGCCCAGATACTACGGGAAGCCAAAAGATCCCAACCATAATTCTCTTCAAAGAACTTGCCGATAACCCGATTTGGGCTCTTGATACTAACCTTTCCGCTCTCGATATCTTCGGCAATACCCTGGTCCAAAGGTTCGGCGACCATTGTGATTTTGTTCTTCTTGTTTGGCGTTTGCGCATAACATTTGATCGCCGACGTCTCAACTACCGTTTCGCAGAATCGAGTGACCGGGTCGGATACCTTTATTTCCATCTCGGCATACAATCGGCGCAAGTCATGCAGGACACAGTCAATGTATAATTCTCCAGTACCGAGAACGATGTGTTCCCCGGATTCTTCAACCTTTGTCGTAATTAAAGGATAGCTTTTGTTGATTTTCCGCAGGCCATCCAACATCTTAGGGAGCTCTGACGGATTGATAGGCTCGACGGCGACCTTGAAAACCGACTCTGTAAAGTGGGTTATAGGTTTGAATATGTATGCGTCCTCATCGTCTGGTAATGTTGGTGGTACTAGCGTTGCAGATTTGACAATTGAATTGTCTACACCGCCAATAAGTGCCCAGTTTCCAGCAGGCACGCCGTCTGTTGGAATGTTGTATCTTGTTTCGGCTATCCAGACGTCAGAAACAGTTGCCATACTCATGTCTTCCTCATCATCAATCGAGTAGCCTTCCCCAAGCACTCTCACTTGGGAACCTGGTCTTACGGTTCCACTCATGACCCGGCCAAAAGAGTAGAAAGAAGTTGCATCGCTTGTGTTGAACAACTTCGATATTTGGACGACCAAGGGACCATCTTGGTCGCAATCCTTCATTGCTTTGGCAACACCAGTATCAAGCGGGCCTGTGTAGTACCGTTCAAGCTTACTTTCAGCGGACTCCACTGGTGAAGGTATGTGATCCACAATCATATCTACGAACCCATTAGATGGTCCAAAGAATTGCTCGCAGACAAGTTTCAAGAGGACCTTGGCGTCTGTTCTGTACTGCGAGGGTTTGAGCGTGATCCCAAGAGAACCCAGTGTATCTTTCAGATCCTCCGGACTCTCGCTAATGGTGTGAGAATACAATTTGTATATGGGTTCAAGCACAAAGTGAACGAAAGACCGTTTCGATTCTGGTTCAATGCCCTTCCGAGTAAAAGATCGTTTCCTGGGGTTGTAGAATATATCACCCCATAGCCGACGAGCGAATTCATGTGCGTTGATTCCGGGAGTTCCTTTCTTGCTTGGGGGATAACTATCGGCGTACATTTTCGCAAATGACTGTAATGTGAAGCTCCATCCCATACTACTACACGCGAATAAAACATTGCCCTTTTCGGGGCTCAGTCTTCTCTTTTCGCCCTGCCCTGGAAGTGTGTTCTCAATCATTGTGTTGACCTCCTCAATAACGTGCTTGAGCTTGAAATATGCGTCTGACGGTGGGAGCTTGAGCTCCAAGATTAAGCGATCCATTTTGTTGACAACGAGAGTGAGAGGTAGGCCTTCAAGCACCGCATGCTTGATAATCTGTTCCGTATTGACTTGCACTCCCTCCACAACATCTACTACCAGCACAACGCCATCCACCAGTCTTAGTGATGATGCAACCTCGTCCACAAAATTGACATGTCCAGGGGTATCGAGAATGTTTAACAGATGGGACTTTCCATGGGTGCTCTGAAGAACTAAGCTCATGGGTGCCGATTTAATTGATATTCCCCTTTCCCGCTCCAAAATATGCACATCGGTATAGCGTAACTGCTCGTCCCTCTTCTTTCCTGTCTTCTTCTCTAATCGGTCCGTGATATCATGTGTCTCGAGTACCAGCATATCCATTAATGCAGTCTTCCCATGATGAAGATGTCCGGCAAAAGCAATGTTTCGTATCTGGTCTGGGAAATTCATAAGATCTGTCATAAAACTTCGGTCGAAATGCACCGACGGTAGATCGGCCTCTTGTATCGTAAATTTCTTCTGTTCCACCGGTGCAATAATCGGAACACTTAGAGGCTGCGCATCCTCCTCTTGCACCATAGTTTCAACATCCTCGCCGTATACTTGCTGAGCTGTAGGATAGTATTGTTTGTCTTCATGCAGCACGACTGCATTCGAAGGGCCCTCGTCTAGAATAGAAATCAGCGCCTAATTTCCACTAGAATTGATTATCGCAAACCGTCTATTTCCATAAGTTCCTGGCCCGTTGCCTCTGGAGGATCCTCAGCTTCGTCATCGTATACATAGGCCCCCGCATCGACACCAGGCTGGCTTTCGTCCTCAGATTCCTCGGCTTCACCAATGAAGTTTCCAAACCTGCCACAATGTTAACGTTTTTCCAATTTAGCAACAGTAGGTGTGGTAGCTTACTCATCGTAAAGATCATCCATGGTGGGCGATTCGACGGGGAAGGTGTCTTAAAGGGTATATTACGAATGCGACACTCCTCCACGTCCATCAACGATCGCGATCAAAGCTTCAAAAAGTTCGCGACCTGCTCAGCAGCTCGAAATGAAGTCACGTGTCTCGCAGCCTTGCAGTCTTGAGGTGTCCTCCAATCATATCGTTGGATGCGAGAACTAGACCGCCTGGCTTCCAAAGTTCTCTTCCATGCAATGTCAGACGGTCACATTCGCTCTTCCTCAAAAGGACTCCTAATTGATAATCTAACACGGGGCATCTTAATTGCGAAAATGCATGAGACTTGGTCGCTAGAACTGTACCATGAACAACTGCTGCATATCAGCTTGTTCCTGCAGCTGGGGCGGAATCGGAGGCGGTGAGGAGGGCTTTGTTGACCACCGGCGCAATTCACAAAAGGATTACTGATTGTTGATGGTCCTTCTTAAACTCTCTCTCAAACTACCTCCTCCCCCAAACTACTCACACAATTCCAATCTCTTAGACTGAGTCTCCGCCCAGAATGTCTTCCTTCCCTCCAGTCTATATCGTATCTGCTGCCAGAACTCCTGTAGGATCTTTCTTAGGGTGGGTTGTTTATTTTCTGCCAAATTAAAGGAGGGGAAATATTAACAATAATTAGCTCTCTGTCAAGCTTGAGCGCAACACAATTGGGTGGTCTTGCTATTAAGGGTAAGTCTTTCGTGTATCCCTTTAAGTGTCCTTTTAGTGCTTTTTTTTTTTTTTTTTTTAGCTGACATTTCTCCAAGGTGCCGTTGAGCGTGTTCCTGAAATCAAGCCAGAAGACGTTGAGGAGGTCTTCTTTGGCAATGTCTTGTCCGCAAAGTAAGATTCAGATCCGGTTGTACAGTAGTCGATATGTGCTAATTAGCACAGTCTCGGTCAGAACCCAGCACGTCAATGTGCTCTCGCTGGAGGTCTCTCGGAACAGGTAGTCTGCTCGACTGTCAACAAAGTATGCGCGTCTGGTCTCAAAGCGGTCATCCTCGGTGCCCAGACCATCATTACTGGCAATGCCGATATCATTGTCGCTGGAGGAACGGAGTCCATGTCAAATGTGCCTCACTACCTCCCAACTCTGCGAAATGGAGCAAAATACGGTGACCAGACTTTGGTCGACGGTGTTCTCAAGGATGGCTTGACAGATGCTTACGGCAAGAAGGAGCACATGGGATTGGCAGGCGAGCTTTGTGCTAAGGACCACACTGTTACGAGAGAAGAGCAAGACGAGTATGCCATCAAGTCATATCAAAAAGCACAAGCAGCAACTGAGGCTGGTTTGTTCAAGACTGAGATTGTCCCAGTCGAGGTCAGTGGTGGCCGTGGCAAGCCAAACGTCAAAGTTGAGAAGGATGACGAGGTTAAGAACCTTAACATTGACAAGCTGAAAGCTATGCGACCGGCCTTCCAACCTAATGGTGGAACTGTCACCGCGCCAAACGCCGCGCCCATCAACGATGGTGCTGCAGCTTTGGTCCTCGTATCGGAAGCCAAGCTGAAGGAGCTTGGCTTGAAGCCATTAGCAAAGATCTTAGGATGGGGAGACGCCGCGAAGACACCTAGCGAGTTCACCACCGCACCTGCTCTGGCGATTCCCAAGGCTATCAAGCACGCGAAGATCAATGCTTCAGAAGTAGACTTTTATGAAATTAACGAGGCGTTTTCAGTTGTTGCATTGGCCAACATGAAAATCCTTGGGCTAGATGCATCAAAAGTCAACGTCCATGGAGGGTCTGTTGCCATTGGGCATCCTCTTGGCTGTTCTGGTGCCAGAATCGTTACCACCCTGGTCAATGTGTTGAGGGAAAAGAAAGCCAAAATCGGGGTTGCAGGAATTTGCAACGGTGGCGGTGGAGCTTCTGCGATCGTCATTGAGTCTTTGCAGTAAAATCTCACTACATTGGGAAACGATGCATGATTGAGGTGTTATGACAAAAGCATGAAATGAACATAAGAACATTCTAAGGCGTGGGAATTTTTGTCGGAAATAGACTTTAATAGCAGTAAATACCATGCGGTTTTGCTTTGGAAATTTTGAATTTCATTTTGCACGCGCATCTTGGACAATCTAGACTATCTGATCATATTATTTTGAAGAGTTCAGAAAGTATTATAGAAGTATTAGCGACTAATCAATGTGAGATTCGAGAGCAAGTGAGATGTTCAGCCTTGCCTTCAGCCTCGCTCTTATCTTATCGGAGGGCTAGTGAAATTTTAGCTTCGTGGAATGCGGGCGACCAAAAAAAGTTCATGAATACGTAGAAGTTTGCGACAGCTGAGTTCCTCGAGCATTCGCCAACAGCAATTCTTTCTTGTTTCGAGATGTGTATGTCGCCTTCCAGAGGGGATTGAGCTGATATTCCAGCAAACATGGTCAAGAAAGCAGTGTACTTAAATTTCCCATTGTTATTTGCGAACGCTTGCTGACCTACCATAGAGATTCGCGCATCCCAGCGCTGATACGCAATGGCGTTCAAGAGAAGAAAAGAAGTTTCATTGTGGTTGTAGGAGATCGTTCAAAGGATGTCATTGTGCATCTCCACTACATTATGTCTAGTATGGACATGAAGCAGAACAAATCTGTTTTATGGGCATACAAAAACAAGTTACTCAACTTTACCAGGCATGGAAGTCCTTGCAATTAGAGCATAAATATATTCTAATGGTGTCTTCATAGTCACCGAAAAAAGCGCGAGAACAAAATTAAGAAGGAGATTAAACGCGGCATTCGAGAAGCAAATACGGAAGATCCATTCGAACTATTCGTCTCCCTCCACAACATTCGATATGTCTATTACAAAGAAACGGAAAAGATTCTTGGAAACACATACGGGATGTGTATATTGCAAGATTTTGAGGCAATCACGCCTAATTTACTGGCCAGGACGATCGAAACAGTCGAAGGAGGAGGATTGGTCGTGTTGCTTTTGAAGGGGATGAGTAGTTTGAAGCAGCTTTATACTCTCTCTATGGACATCCACTCGCGATATCGAACCGAAGCCCATGACGACGTTACAGCGAGATTCAACGAGCGATTTATACTATCTCTAGGAAAATGCGAATCCTGCTTGGTCATCGACGACGAACTGAACGTTTTGCCAATTTCTGGAGGCAAAAATGTGGCAGCACTACCTCCTCCTGATATCAACGAGCCAAAGACCGAATCGCAGAGGGAACTGGAAGATATGAAGGAAGCACTGCATGATACGCAACCTGTCGGATCCCTGGTCACCTTAGCGAAGACTGTGGACCAGGCGAAAGCACTTCTTACTTTCGTCGACGCAATTGCAGAGAAGACTCTGAGAAGCACAGTTACTCTGACCGCTGCACGTGGAAGAGGAAAGTCGGCGGCTCTGGGAGTAGCTGTAGCCGCGGCAGTAGCACACGGTTATAGCAATATTTTCATTACATCTCCAAGCCCAGAGAACTTGAAGACTCTCTTTGAATTCATTTTTAAAGGATTCGACGCTCTACAGTATATGGACCATGTCGATTACTCAATAATTCAATCAACAAACCCAGATTTCAACAAGGCAATTGTAAGAGTAAATATTCATCGAGCACATCGCCAAACCATCCAGTATATCCGCCCACAAGATGCTCACGTGCTGGGCCAAGCGGAATTGCTCGTCATTGATGAAGCTGCGGCGATACCATTACCATTGGTGCGGAAGCTCATGGGACCATACCTTGTTTTCATGGCTTCCACGATCAATGGATACGAGGGCACTGGAAGGTCTCTCTCCTTGAAGTTAATCAAACAACTTCGCGAGCAATCAAGAGGAGCGTCGAAAGCCGGGGAAGCAAATGACGCGGAAGTTGCTGATCGAGCGACTGGGAAAGCTTCGAAGACGAGTGACTCTAGCTTTTCAGGGGGCCGAACACTCAGAGAGATCACACTTGCTGAGCCGATTCGCTATGCCAAGGGTGATTTGGTCGAGAAGTGGCTTAATACTGTACTATGTCTCGACGCTACTCTCCCAAGATCGAAACTCAACACCCTTCAAGGATGTCCAGATCCGTCGCAGTGCCAGCTACTCCAAGTCAATCGAGACACCCTATTCTCATTCCACGACGTCTCAGAGAAGTTCTTACAGCAGATGATCGCGCTATACGTGGCAAGTCACTACAAGAATTCACCTGATGATCTTCAATTGATGAGCGATGCGCCGGCACATCAGCTTTTTGTTCTCGTCCCACCGATACCAGAAGACAGTAAACACCTACCAGAGCCTCTTTGCGTAATTCAAGTCGCCTTGGAAGGACAAATTAGCAAGGAGAGTGTCATGAATAGTCTGAGCAGAGGAAGGAGGGCAGCTGGAGATCTCATCCCCTGGATTGTCAGTCAGCAATTCCAAGATGAGGATTTTGCTGGCCTGTCGGGTGCTCGAATTGTACGAATAGCAACTAATCCCGACTACACTCAGATGGGGTACGGAAGTAAAGCGCTTGAACTTCTCAATGACTTCTACGAAGGCAAATTTACCAGCTTATCAGAAGAGGTCAATGAACAAGCGGAAGAGACCATCACTCGAGTGACTGATGCTGAGTTGGCGAATGCATCCTTGCTGGACGACGATGTTAAGGTTCGAGATATACGCAAGATGCCCCCCTTGTTTTCGAAACTTTCAGAACGACGGCCGTCACCCCTTGATTACGTCGGCGTTAGTTATGGTCTCACGCAACCTCTGCATCGATTCTGGAAACGCTCTTCTTTCGCACCAGTCTATCTTCGACAGACCGCTAATGAACTAACGGGCGAACACACATGTGTGATGATCCGCCCTCTGTCATCCTCCCCCGACCCATCATGGCTAGGAGCCTTCACGCGGGACTTCCACAACAGATTCCTCTCCCTGCTTTCGTACAACTTCCGCACTTTTCCCTCAGTCCTCGCTCTCAGCATAGACGAGTCTTCCAATAACGGGTCCAAACTGGATTCTTCGTATACTCCATCACCACTAACAAGCACCGAGCTTACCACTCTTCTCTCGCCGTTTGATCTCAAGCGTCTCGAAAGCTACGCAAATAATATGCTTGACTACCACGTCATTCTCGATCTCGTCCCTAAGCTGTCAACTCTCTACTTCACGGGCCGCCTCACTCCAGCTGTCAAACTCACTGGCATTCAGCAATCAATTCTTCTCGCTGTTGGTTTACAGAATAAGGATTTAACGGATGTGGAAGCCGAACTCTCGCTTCCATCGTCACAACTGCTCGCTATGTTCATCAAGATCATGCGAAAAATGAGCGCTCACTTCCGATCCCTGGTAGATTCCGCTGCTGAGGCTACGCTTCCAGTTCGAGAGAACCTGGGTGTTAGTAGAGAAGATGCGGACAACGCTATGGACGACGAGATTATCGATTCACGTTTTGCACCTCTCGAAGAAAACCTTGAAGACGAGCTTGAGGAAGGTGGCGACGAAGCGATGAAAGCTTTGAAAGAGCAACAGCGCGAGCTTATCGACGCTCTACCCCTATCTCAGTAAGTCCTACTAAATGACCTGCACGAACGAATCTACTAACGTCCTCGTAGATATGAGATCGAAGAAGGTGCACCAGGCTGGGCAAATGCCGAGAAACAAGTCCTCAGCGCTACGAAATCTGGGATCAAGAACCCAGTGGTTAGTGTGAAGAGCGGGAAAGAGAAGAAGCGGAAGGTTGGGGAGACCGCGGCGGAGATATATGCCGCGGAGGTAGAAGAGAAAGTCAGCAAAAAGGCGAAGAGGGATGGGAAAAGTAAAAAGACAAGGAGTTAGGGGGCTGATTGGAGCATCAAAATATCATGTGAATCAATTACAATCAACTGTACATCGAAATGCCTGTGTTGGTGAGGTAAAGATTGATCTTTTATCAGGTCTTGTAGATCTTGGTGATAGATCTTGGTGAAAGTTTCTCTTGGATCCTTCTAGTACCTTGCTTTCCATCGAGTGCCCATTCTCGGAGCGTCCTCTGCTCTCGCTCAGAGCCCCCCTCCACGTTTAATCGTAGTTATTATTCCCACCGCCATGTACCAACATACTTACATGAATCCAGAGCAAGATAGTCAACACTACTTCCGGCCACCTGTTTCCGAGTCAACTATATGAGCTGGCCAACACACGTTTCTCCGCAATCATTAAAAAACGGACGACTATATGAATCTATACTTTTGAGGCTCAGACCAAGACTCGTATTGATAGAAGACGCGACGAGCCACACGATAAGTAAATACTGGTGTGCTATGCCTGCTGAACTGTTCAATAGACGATGTTATTTTGAATGCTTTGCTACACGTAGGGTATGACATTGTGAGTCTCCAAGGGGATTTACGTTTGTATATGACTTTCCAAATGTTCATATTGATTCCTATTTCTTAGTTCTATATATATCTCTCTTTTGTTGTGTGTGCATTCGTGTCAAGGCAAGGGTAGGGTTTCGGATTTTGCTGACTGATTAGGCTATCTTGTCGACTGATGAGGCAGATATCATGTTGGTATCCGAGTCTAGAGTCTCGGGTTGGCTGATTTGAAGAATCATGTAGACGAGAAGAAGGGGAACTACCTTATCGGACTGGAGGGTGAACATAAACTTGCCTCGCTAATTGGCTGATTGGCTGGAGGGAGATCTGCTTCGCATAGCGTTTAAGTTCTATAGATGCCCATTCCGTAGATTTGAACACTGCTAGTATTCCCAATAAGTGCAAGCTGCAATGACTTGCACCTGCGGTGCGAAGGTTTGAGATCTTGAGATGGATTTAAGACGGTGCCGTGTATAATGATTTATATATACAAATAACATTGCTATGACTCACGGTAGCTTGCTTGCTTTCCATAACCCTATCATTCTCACTAGGCGAGCTTTGCGTACATGACAAAGTCATTGTTCAAATAGCGTCGCCCATAGATATTTGAGTCAAGAACACAGAAATGCGGTCTAAAGATCTTCGTTTTCGTTTAAACATGCGATAGACAGCTCGACTCAGTAACGAGCACTTTCCTTCTCAAGAGAAGGAGCGTAGAATAACAGACGTAATCACAACAGTCCGCTTCTTTCGCAACAAAAATCTCCTACTGAGAATTGGTTCTCCGAGATAGAATTGACGTTGAAATGCTACTAGACGGTTTCTTTTAAACAAGACAAAATATAGAAGTAAACAATGTGACAAAAGTATGCGAAGTAACAGCTGAACCCATGATGATAGATATCATACAAGAATACGGCGTAACACAGTTTCGACAGCACATTCTGCAACACCCCAGCATTGAATTAAAATAGTCGATTTGTAAGGACATCGTCGTCGTCGGGTGTAAGCGAGGGCTTTTCTACCCCCTGGTGAGAAACAGGGGCTTGTAGTGGCTCGTCAACACAAAGCTCAGGGGTTGAATGCAGATCCCAACGGGCGCCGACTCTGCACGTCTGGGGATGCCCTCAATTTGCAAAGATTCGTGAAGATCCTTCCTTCCCCGCCTCCAACGCCGGACAGAGACGCGTCTGGGCCATCACCACCCGTGTATTTCATCTTCGTCTCCTGAATTGCACCTCGGAGCCCGACCTATCCTGTCTCAGCACTGAGTCAGCAGCCGCAACTTCACAAGGAGGGAGATACGGTTATTCGCAGATATGGCCCGTATAGGTGATACAGGTGAGCAATCCGAAGATGCCAAGATGGTGTATGTACAATGCCAGAACGCGTGGGAGCAGAACGAAGATACGTTACACAATGTACAGTACAAGTCCTATCCTCTTTCTGACGCTCCGCTAGTACACTGCCGTGGAGGCCTTTGTTTGCTACGCTCTGGATTTTGAAATGAATAGTAGCTTGATATACTGTCTATACGCTCCCTCTTTTGATAGTAGCGAACAAGGCCTCCGCGGCAGTGGCCTAGCGGAGCGGCTATTGTCGTTGTCCTCTGTTACTCGGTATTAATTGGTGGGTAGCAGGACTAAGCCAAGCAATTTACCGAAACAACAAAGGAGAGATCTAGAAGGGCGCCACCTCCGTCAAGATGCAGCGGTGGTCACGCAAAATTGATGGGGAAGCGATGCGACTACCTACGAACAAGTAGATATGGATACAAGTCCGAACCTTTTCTCCCGGCAGTAATGCAGCACAGACTTTGAGGACTTGGCTTTGGGCACCCGGGACTGTGCATCAGAGCCTATAGATGCTCACTGCGCGCGGTAGCACGGCCTAGAAAAAGCACCTAGCTGGTCTGGTCTGGGTAGGTGTTAGGCTGTTTCAAGCGGGTGCGTGAGCCTCCTGTGGAAACCTCTTTTCTATCGTGACTGGAAGACACGATATTTACCTGAGTACTTACTTAAATACTTCAGTACATACTTAAGTAAGTACTAAGTACTAAGGGAAAGGGAGGCGAGGTGAGTCAGGTGACGGAAGGTGGAAATACCTACGTCATCTATTGTGGGGCAGCACTCTCCATACCCCCCCGACAATGGGTACCGAAAATGCTCTAGTTTCGTAAAGTCTCGATTCGATTCATCACCCAGATTGATACGCTCGAATAATAGGTCTTTCTCTCGTTCTCTCTCTCTCTTTTCTCTCATCCGCTCCATACAGTAACCCCGTCGGCATCTCCAATTACATCTATTTCTTTTTCCCAGGTGCGCCAGCAGCTTGGAGACAACGCCATCTTCCTCAATTTCTTCTTCTCTCTCTGTCTTTCCGCCGTTGGGTTTCTCACTAAGCGCAAGCCTCGGATTTTTGGGACTATTTTATGGCTTTGCCGTTCTCGCGGGACACGTCGGCCTCGTGGTTCTAGATTGCTAACTACCATCATAGTCGCTCTCCGAACCTCTTGCCAGGCCGAATTCGCACTGGTGGCTAGACGTGGCTAGGTAGGGCAAAGAAACAGATCTTCATGTTGCGTTCTCCCGGACGCATGCCATAGCACTCGTCTCAATCAGCATTCGAATTCCCTCCACACACGCAGAAAGGCCAGAATCTGGCTTCATCGTCTCGTCGCTTTGCAGAAGGATAGCATTCGCGCGGTCTCTTCGAACCTCTGGATCTCACGGTTCTCTTGGCTCATGTTCATTATGACGCAGTAGCGTGGCCTCTTACCGCATCTACACTTCTTTGCCCTCCTCTATTCATGTTTTCGCGATAACGAGCATGGCTCCCCTCGATCTGCGCCTCGATGGGTCACTTCCGCCCTTTACGAATAACGAAGATCAGATTCGCAAAGACAAAGTCCACAAAGATTCACACCATGTCTACGAGGAGCGGGCAATTTCACCCCTCCACATGCCCCCCGGGCAAATCGACGGCCTCGATGCGCTTCAATCTGATAGCCGTACGAAGGACCGTGGACGTTCTCCACGAAGAAGGCATTCGTCGTCCAGCAACCTCCGTATTGGCATTCCCAATTTTCCAAGTCCGGGAGAAGTAGCCTTGTCTGCTATGCAGTATCTTCCATATCCCGTGATAGTCCTAAGTGGACTAAAGACCGTCGTGATGGCAAACGAAGCAATGGGCCGGCTACTCGGAATCGACGACAATACAGCAGATGGTTACGTCGAAGTGGATATGTCGAGCATGGATCGCTTGCAAGGCCAGACGTTGAGCCAGTTGGGCATCGATATGGTCCAGGAAGGACGTCCTGTATGGGTTACTTGGGAGTCATTTCTGGAAAGTCTAGCAGGAGACCTGGGTAAGCATATAGATCCAGATAACCAACCAGTTTCCGAAGATGGCGAAGGGGATCAAACGCCAACAGCCGAGCGGTCAGAGCCTATGAGCAGCGCTTCTAGTGCTACCAAAAGCCCTGCAACCGTTCACGATGCAGTAGTCGAGATCGTCATTACCCATGGTAATGTTGCAGCATGGACTTCCACTCGGACATCAAAAACGCCTGCTGGTAAGCATACGTTCGCCAAGATGATCATAACTGTTTGGGAAATCGAGGACGAGAAATTCTTTACTTTGAGCTTCACGAGCACAGACTCAACTAAAACATCTCTGCCAAAGCCTCAAGGACAATCTAGGCAAGTCAAACACCCGCCCACTAGACGCCCCTATCCTCTGGTTCCAACCAGCTCTACCCCACATTCCAGTCCGTCCTCCGTTTCGTCTGGAAGAAGTTCAACGCATGAGAGTAGTAGCAACTCGTCCGCAATCACGAGTCCAACGAACGCACCAATGTCTAGCAGTCCATTTCCTCCCTTAGGACCCCCATCTAGATCAGCCATCTCTAGTGCCCCTTCGAGTTTTCAAAAAATCACAAGGATGAAAGACGCGCTCTTGGATACCACTGGAGTCCCGATTTTGGCTATGTGGAAGGATGAGAGTTTGACTTGTCCAAATGCTGCCGCGCGTAGGCTATTTCATCCAAGTGCAGACCTGGACAACGTGAAAGACGGAGCTGATCTCGTAACCAAATGGCACATTTGGACCGAGGACTTTAGCGAACGAATGGATCCCTCGGAGTACCCTATATCGGTTCTCATCCGTACTCAGCAACCCTTCTCGAGCCGCAAGATTGGTCTTTACGATCCTGATACCAACGAAAAAACTGTTTTTGACTGCTTAGGTGAGGCCATTTATGATGACGATACTGGCGAATTCTTAGCAGGCATTGTGACGTGTAGAGATGTCACCCTAGCGATGCAAGAAATAACTGACATCAAAGAGAAAGACCAGCAGAGATTTGAGATTATCTGCGATAGTCTTCCACAGATGCTGTGGACCACTCTCCCTGACGGGAGTCATGACTGGTTTAGTCAGCGATGGTACGACTACACCGGTTTATCGAAAGATGTGTCTCACGGACAAGGTTGGAAGCTGCCCTTCCATCCTGACGATATGGTTGTTGCTGCGAGAAAGTGGGGACATTCTCTAAGAACTGGCGAGCCTTATTCTGTGGAATATCGCTGTCAAAGTAAGGAGGGAGACTGGAGATGGATGCTAGGGCTTGCGGTGCCTATGATAGATAAACGAACTGGCAAGATTGAAAAGTGGTACGGCTCGTGCACAGATATTCACGACTCGGTGGAGGCGCGTTTCTCTGCGAAACGCACAGTAAGACATCTCATCGTTGGCACATGCAACAGGACTGACACTCTTTTTAGCGGCAAAACCTATTATCTATCATTGCACATGCCCAAGTGACCCTGTTTTCTGTCGATAGAAATCGAAATCTTACCCTACTGGAAGGGTCCTTTATCTGGGATCCGGAGAGTGACTTTGGTTCCAGCGACGAAGCTAGCAACAAACCTGTAAAGAGTGAAGATTTCATAGGGCGAAACATTTACGAAGTCTTTTTTCAAACCAAAAATGCCGGAAAATACGGGAATAGCGTTCCTCCATCATTGCAACCTGTCGAAGATATCTTGACTGGCAAGACGATGGAGGATGTGCACGAGCATGAAATCGATGGCAGATGGTATAGAACGAGATTTGTTCCTGTCCTTGGAAAGAAAGGTCACGGAGGTCATATGAACGAAGCTTTCATCGACGGTGTCATTGGTGTAAGCATGGATATCACAGAGATCAAAGATCGGGAGCTTGATTTGCACACCCAAGAGAAAGAGAACACAAGATTACTAGCAAACGAAGCTGCAGCTAAGGAAGCCAGTCGCTTGAAGAGTCAGTTCCTCGCCAATATGTCTCATGAGATACGTACTCCTATCGCAGGCGTTATCGGTATGGCTGAACTTCTTGCGGATATGGATCTCGACGAGGAACAGCAGGAGTGTGCCGAGAATATCCAGCGATCTGCGAACGGCCTTCTCACTGTCATCAACGACATCCTGGATTTCTCGAAAGTAGAATCAGGGCGACTCGATATCGAAGAAGTACAATTTTCCCTTTCCGTCGTGGTTAGGGATGTTAGTAAAATGCTCGGATTTGCAGCAGAACGAAAGAATCTCATTTTTGAATCGGAGATCACCGTCGGCCAAGAATCTGATCTGATCGTGATGGGAGATCCTGGACGAGTACGACAGATCATCACCAATCTGCTCACCAACAGCATTAAGTTCACAAGTGAAGGCCGTGTTAAATTTTCAGTCGTGAAGGAGAGAGAAACCGCAGAGACCTTCGAAGTTAAGTTTATGGTTGAGGATACCGGTATTGGAATTGAAGAGGAGGTTCGGAAACGTCTGTTCCAACCATTTAGCCAAGCAGATTCCTCTACAGCTCGACGATTCGGTGGTACAGGTCTTGGCCTGACAATCAGTAAAAACCTCGTTGATTTGATGCACGGCCGGATCACTTTGGAATCGAGCTTAGGTAATGGTACTACTGCGATCTTCTGGATTCCTTTCAATAAACCACAATATCACGATGGCTCGGCGACATTGATCGATCTTGGGAGCCTCCCTGATCGACTACAGTCGGAAATGAGCGTTTCCTGCAACAGTTCCGATTACGAGCATGGCACTCCACCAATTGCTTCAAGTCCTGCTGATGGACATCGTCGTCCTCACAGGCCGGCTCCAATCGCCATGACACCTCCCGGACTCGAATTAACTGCCAAGGAAAGATCATTGATCAACATTCTACTCGTTGAAGACAAGTGAGTTCCGAAAACGCAATACAGAAAATACTTCAGAACCATAGTGCTAATTTGAAGTAGTCCTATCAACCAACAGATCGCTCTCAAGACAATCCGCAAGCTTGGATTTGTGGTGACAGCAGTTTGGAATGGGAAGGAAGCACTCGACTACCTTGAAGCAGCCGATGCAAAGAATTCACCTCTCAAAAAACCAGATATCATTCTTATGGATGTGCAAATGCCAATCATTGATGGGTATCGAGCGACACATCTCATTCGGCATCATGCTCCATATAACGTCACAGCGAAACATATTCCAATTGTAGCCATGACAGCTTCTGCAATTCAAGGCGATCGAGAAAAATGCAAGAAGGCTGGTATGGACGACTATCTCGCTAAGCCCGTAAAGGGAAAGACTTTGGAAAGTATGCTTGTTCGGTGGGCTGTAAGCAAACGGAGTCCTAGGACGCCTAGAGAACTTGAGTTTGACGGTAGTGACTGCTCCGAACCCGAGGAGCATAATTGCGGTACGGCTGCAATACCTTATTATGGGCAGGGAAAGAAGCATAAACCCTCCGACAAGAATGCCAGAAACGACAAGAACGCGCGTCTTGCAGTTCCAGCAGCATCACAATCACCAACACGGCCAACCATAAACGAGCGGCAAAATTCACAACAGCTTACCCTTCCTGGGCCGGAATCAGAATCGGATCGCGCCGAGCGCCGTGAAGAAGCGGAGGAGAAAGCCACAGCCCTTCGAGATGAGAAACTCGTCGATGCTGCAGGGTCTAGTGGAGAAAGACCTCCTCCACAGCATGAAGAAAACCATGCCCCGAGACAGAAACTTACAGTCGAGAACGTAGGGAGATTAGAGAGCGAAGCCTCGAGCTTGAGAAGCCCAAGGGCAGACTTTCTTAGGAGAAACGAGAGCGATGATGTGGAGATAGGGGACAACGATAGCATGGGCGCGGTGATGGGGGACGACACGGAGGATGGCGAGAAGAGGAACAGGGACAGTGGGGGATTGAGACCCATGATCTCAAGGAGATGGAGGGATAGTGAGAGAACTGTCACACAACCTCCCAGTTGAGGTTTCTTGAGACTTCTTCCTTGATTACACGCACGACTTCATGCATTTATTTTGGATGGCTGGCGTTTATACGGACGGACGTGCTGATAGCTGGGCATAGATGGGTATCTTTGACTCACTAACATGAATTCCTGGGGGCATCTGGTTAACGGGCAGCATTTCACGGGACTACAGGCAGGCAACATTGGTCTAAAATCATCGCTTTATTAGTAATCAAAGGATTGGCAGGCAAAAGGGGGGTTGGCGGGAAAGGGGAAATTCGGTACGGCTTTTAGGGTTGGCTACAAACACATAGATAAAATTTTGTTACTAGACGATGGATGGGAAATTGAAGATGGTACGGTGGTGCGGTTGGATAGTATATACAGATGAGATAATACACGGAGTTGAACGTGTAGAAAAAGTATTGGATAAATACTACTCTTGTAGATATGATGTTTGATACCGATGAGATTGATTGGTGAATGAACGTAGAAGTGATAAATTTTAGATGCTTTTGTGATATGTTGTAGGTCTGTTGATCTTTCGTTCGTGATGAAGTGGACGGAAGAGTCGCGTTTCTAAGTGGCAAGCGAGGCTGGCGCTACAGTAGTTCTTCTTCCTGTAGAAGAAACAAGCTTGCATGATTAGCAGTTGTCTAAATACATATATCTAGAATTGTGGGAAAGGACTTTTGGTGTGGGCTGAATCATCTTCACTCCCCTTTCCCCTCGCTTAGCTGAGCTCGGGCAAACACAGCCTAATAACGCCGTGATATCCACCAGCTAACAACGCTATATCGAGAGCACACATTCAGAACGGCGTTCGGCCGAGCCTTCTTCTGACATCCTATAATAGCGCGAGTTGTACTAGAGGTACCGAAATAATCAGGAATATAAATTCCTCGTATTCGGAAATGTGTGATTATAATCAGATCCAACTACCATTTTAGTGTTAGAAGTAGAAACGATACAAAATAATACTAACAGAGTATAAACATTAGTCTAGCAGGTCGACTTGAGTGGTAATTTATAGAGTGCTCAGCTGTGCGTTTGTCGAGCGTCCTGTACAATGTGGTACAACATACTTAAGAATTCACCACCACCGATAATTCGATACCCAGGAGCCACTTTGTTCTCCCAATGACCTATCACAACCTAGCCTTGGGAATTCTCCGGTCATGTTCACTTCTGTTATACTAAGTGTTTTAAACATAAAATTTCATTCAATGGCGGCTCATTGACTTTCACCCAATACAATCATAATTTCTGAAATGACTATTCGAGACATCTTCGCGGCGCGAGGACTTGTACGCCACCAGAGCCTGTAGCCTCTCTTGACTATGGGACCAGGACCATCACGTCACGGGCTATACTAGTCATGCCCAGGTGTGGTTGCTGCAAAAAGGGCGACTCCGGCGGGGAAGTTCATCAAGAGTATCAAATCCCAACGAGTCAGACAAACTAAACTCTGACATCCGAAGGGATTGCACATATTTTTTCCATTCTTTTTGCTAATAATTCTACTTGTTCGTAGGCACGATGTGTATTTTAGGTGTCGATATCTCCCTCTACGTTATCTCTGTCCGTGAACTTCTGTATTTTCGAATTAAAGAAGATAGGCATCTCTATACTGTACATCTGCTGTCACATTCTGACCTTACTACCTAAAAGTTCCTCTACAATCCTGCCAAGGTGCCTACATTATGAAATATCCATGATTCTTGAAATGTATCTCACCCGCAGTCTCACAGCGTGGGGACTTGCACAACCAACTCATGGCCACTCTTGCCCATGATGCCCTCATGTCGAGCATGGGTCGGCACAGTCCGCGTTTGAATATCTGCAGAAAAGCGTCCCCAGCGGCGGAGATTCATCAAGAGTATAATAAATCCTTCCAAGGCTTGCATCCGGCGAGATATGTTCGTTCAATTTAACTATTCTTTTTGCTCACGATTCAACTTGTCGGTGATAGATTTTCAGGCCCGAATTTTCGGACGGGAGACACGATTCGCACAAGACAATGCTGTTGTAGGATACTGGTTAAAGAAGACAGAAGAGCCCATTTTCATCCTATACCCCTAACCCGACAACAGTCCTCCGTAGATTCGTAAGATCGTTAAGCGAACTTTATATCACAACCACGAATGTGCTTTTGAAACCCCTTCCCATAGTTCTTTCCATCTTAGATAACACCCCCGCCATAGAATCGCGCTCTAGGCGTACAAAGAAATCAAAAACGCACCGCACATTTGTCTCATAAAGCTCGACTTTCGCGGAGCAAACTAGTGCCACCAATTTACTCGCTATCACTCATGTTACTTGAATGTCAGAAGTGTTCCTCAGAGAGATCAAATATATCTTTAGCATCATCAGCTATATCTAGAGTAGGGTAGACCTTGATGCTCTTCTAAACATGAAACCTCCGGTAATACCATGGTCTAGTAGACAGAAAGTGTTTCTGACGGTTCGCGATGGAGGGTATTCAGTTGATTCTGTAAAAGCTGGCACTCAAAGATATCTTGGGAGTTTGTATCGGCGGCATTATGAACCTGGTCTTTTCCTGAATTGCTGCTTGAGTAACTCCATATAGCCTACCTGTTGTTCTGCCGAACATATCCACGGAACCTAGGTTCATCGACTCTAGAGAAGACTGCGCAGCACTACTACAAATCAGTTTGACGCCCTATCAAGACCGAATTTAAGCACTCTCCGCTTTTCTCACACACACTCCACAAATACCAGTCTACCTAAGCAAAAACGCCCATTCAGCGTCTGGTGTACTGACCAGTGAGCATAGATCTACAGCATCTGCAAGCAGAATTTCAGGGATAGCTCCGTGGTATGAGTCTTGAACAGCCAGATTAGCAGCATTCTCTCGACTATGAGAGTCACGATATCAAATGGGAATGCGCAACTCGGACATGTATGACCTGGTTTGGTAAGCAGAAAGCGAGATCTGGGAGTCAAGCAATGGAGAGCATGGTAGTAAATACCAAGCTGGTATCGAATGGGCCTTCCCTGCCTTGTTTTGCTGTTTTAGGTAGCTGATAATCCGGGTTGTTTGTTAGGGAGATGGATCTGTACCGTGAGATGGCTCATGGCTCAAAGATATCGTTCGTAGAACGAGGCGAAGATTGGAATCGTGATAACCATATACAAGTAGTCGGAACTGGCAGAGAAACAACATTAGGAACACCAGATCACTCGAGAGATACGTCCGACACAGATTGCGAGTATTGAAAGTAGTAAATAGTTACGCCATCCTATGCTTGATGCTGATAAACCCCGACATGATGCAAATAATATACAACGTACTCAGACAACGACGTGCTTCTCTCCTTGGTATATGCCGTTACCGTTCCCTTTCTACGCCATAACTCGCCCAAAATAACTTAAGTAATAAAAGCGGCCCAACTCCTCAAGTAGAACTCGTCTACGACCACTTAAGCATTATTTTCTGGGCCATTGATCTCCATGCTCAATCCCTTCATTCCGGTGATGAGCTCTGCTCCAGCATCAGCCGTCGAGTGTGACGCGCGTCTTTCGCTCCTCGGTAGCTTCGGACCGACAAGCTTAGGTGTGTTATCTTCAAGTAGTGGTGCGTCTTCCGAATCGATCGCGATCTCCATGTCCTCTTCCTCCTCATCAATCTCCAAGATACTGCTTGCCAGATTGTCGATCTCATCCTCGTCCACTGAACCAGACATCATACTTTCTTCGAGGCCATGATAATCATCTCCTTCGTCGATCGAGTCACGCGAAAGGAAACTTTCTCCCATTTCCTCGTTGGTTTCCTCTCCATCGCTAACATTATCGTCCTCATTATCTTCATCATCCTCACTATCAAGATCGCCACTCTCGGAGGCACTGAAGTCGTCTACTTCGAGAACTGGATCGCGCCAGTATGTAAAATCTGTGTATTCTTCGCCACCACTCTTGACCAATGTATTGACGGGTGGGAAATAATGATCCACAACTTCACGCATGTTAACATAACTATAGCGAAGTTTGTTGAGACTTAAAAGATCAAGCGACACTTCAGCATTGCTGTTGATGGTAAATATTCGTTTGCTGGGGATGCTGACTGAGCGATAGGACAGAGCATCCGTCAGCCGATTACCGAATCCAGCGCAGAAAGGCGTTCGACCAGGTCCAAAAAGATTCTTGATGTCGCGTAGGCAAGCCATTTTGAAAACTTCTGGCTTTCGGATGTACAACTCTCGTCGTAGAGCTGCAACTGTTCGATCTGGGCTCATGATAGTGGGCCCCCTAGGTATGCGGTGACTATCTTGTACCACACCAGCCAAATACGCGCGAGTCATATCTGCTTGCCCGACAGATCTAGATGTCAGATACATAATATTATACCCATTGTTCACGATTTCCGTGTAAAGCTTTGCAACCCCAATATGGGTCCAATCTCTTCCAATCATGGTCAGCACATGACCCAAAGCATCTGACTTTGTGATTGTCCCATCAATATCCGAGATCACAACTGGTACATCATATCTCCATAGATACATGTAGGCTGTACAAGTGGCTCGATTGACGGTGAAACTCATTGGATTTGGTCCAGCCTTCAGGCCTAGAGATTTTAGCTGATCGCTTGTTAGACGAAGAGTCTTGGCATAATTGCGATTCGGATCGCCAGCTCCTTCTGGTGGTGTGTGCGGTGGTGTCAAACCCATCCCCCCGAGGTCAGAATCCGCTCGTCTGTGATTAGGATTGACTGGCGTTTTGGGAGCCTCGGTATCTGCATCGCTGTGATATCCCGGGTCAGAAGCTGAATCATGGAAAACGGTTGAGCTGGGAATGCCGGCCAAAGCCGCCCTTTGACTCGCTGCTTCCTTTGCCTCCTCGCTACTGTATATCCAAAGGTTCCCATGCTCATCGGCACCGATCAAGGCACCAATATCATAATTGCCTTCCAATTCCTCTGAAAGAATCTTCCTGGCGATGACCTCGGCTCGGAAAGCATCATCATCACTGCTTTTGTATCCCGTCATGTCCAACATTAAATCGCCAGTATCTGTTACTTGTGTGGGTATGTTCGACGCCGAAAGTCGACTAGACAATGCTATCGCACGTTCAATTGCCTCTTTGGTTGGTAAGGGGGGAGGGCTCTGTGATCTGTCGGTCAAGGTATCAGAAGGATCGCCGAGTGTCTGCAAAGTAGGTGTCAAGGAGCGAGTTTGGCGTTCGCGCTCTAGACCATCGCTGTTGTGTGTTCGAGCTGAGGATGGCAAGAGTTCGTCAGTATTACTGCGTCCGACAGCGGTGATCCCAGACCAGTCTCCGGATATAGGTCTCTCATTCTCGAATTCTGGAGAGCTGGTGAGAGGAGTAAGTGCACCTGGTAATTGTTAGTCGTGCCAGTATCATACCACAAGTACAACGTACTCAAACCGCTCGTCCGTCTCGGCACAGATGTGGAAAGCACACCCACACTCGGTCTTGTCAGGGTGCCGGACCTTGCCTTCCCATTCACATTCTCCAAGTCAAGAAAGTCCGGCTCTGTCAAGTTTGAGGCATTTGCGCCTTCTGGCTGTAGGGGAGGACTGGAAGC
Source organism: Chaetoscypha palmicola (assembly GCA_003988945.1). Taxonomy (NCBI): domain Eukaryota; kingdom Fungi; phylum Ascomycota; class Leotiomycetes; order Helotiales; family Helotiaceae; genus Chaetoscypha; species Chaetoscypha palmicola. The sequence goes on along the minus strand of QYAH01000183.1, from coordinate 11,063 downwards.
CGGCGACACAAGAGGCGATGTTTGCATAGCCTCTGGAATATCATCGCTCGTTTCAAACACAAAAAAAGCTTCTCCACCTTCTCCAAGCTTCATGGCATAATCCTGCTTCGCATCGTTCACTCGAAATTCGACTTTCTTCTCAGACGGTCGCAGAAGAGAGAATTTCCCGAACCGAACATGGAAGGGAGAGCACGCCAAAGAGCCATCTTCCTGCTCAACGACAATAACGTCGATGGCACCGCTGAGTGTCGCAGGATTGATAGAGTTCCATGTTTTCGACACAGATCCGCTAATGCTTCGTACGTACTGCATGTTGTGATTCTTCTGGTGGGATACCAGGAGTCGGTCCCGGTCTAGACAGGGACGGCCAGTGCGCACGGGTATGAAGCTTGGGGACTATAACGACAGACGGATGAGGTAGAGGGTATTCGCTCCAGAGCTTTGAACGTGATCGATCTGATTCCTGCCGGATGGGCAGCTGGTTGTTGTGCCCGCGCTGTGTTGGAAGAGAAGTCGAGCTGTTAGGCAAAGGGCGAGTCAGGGAGGCTGGTTCCTCAATATTGGAGCTGTATAGTACCTAGAAATATATGAATGCGGGTGAATATTATTAAAGAGAGACTGGAGATGTGGAATTGGAAAAGAAGCTGGTGAGCCAGACGTCGACGACAGAATTCACGTTGAGAAGAAGTGTGGGATCGGCAATAACTGTTTGTAAAGGAAGAAGGGAGCTCTCCCCAACGAGGTCGCTGACGTCGGTTCAACAGAGGCCCATCCCTGCGAGAACGTCAGCCAGCCACGGGAATCCCGCTTTGCTCCGGTTGACTGTTTAATGCCGAGTTGTACACGCCGACCGCGATTATACGAAGTATGAATTGTCTCGATATTTCTTCGCTCAATAACATGCTTCGTCTGGTCTTCCACACTTGCCTGCTTAATTTCTATGCTAGTAATTTCTAATTTCTTGAGCACGACCAAAGGATCCAGGCTTCCAAGGACGTTCCATGGAGAAGGCATGATCATCATTAGTGAGGTATGGCATAGTCCCCGAACTCTTACTATTGCATGTGATGGAGGGGACCGAGGGGAACTTTTGGGCAAGCATATGAATATTACAGGCGCGCGTGTAAAGCAGTAAGTACAATAGTACGTAGTACCGAGGACCAAATGACAGTACTATCCTTTATCCGCTTTTATCCGTTGCAATTAGATTTGCCTCGAAGTCAAGGTACGTACAGTACTTAAGTAGGCAGAGAACGTGATATCGCATACGATACTCTGCTATATATCTTGCACTGTGAGACTAACATGAAGAGTATCGCTGTCAGGCCTGTTCAGCATTCTTCAACACACCTCTTTTATTACCTGAAACTTTGCTAGACTACGTTAAGTTGACGCAGGTATTAATTAGTACACTGGATTTTCTATTAACCTCTGAAACGTCACAGCAAAGTACCAAGTTCTGTGCGCCGAATAGTCGTCCTTGATATGGATACGTTCCTCCTGTGGGTCGGTGGCCACAAGTTCACTGGCGCACTTCGTCACACTAACGGTTACAGCCATCAGTAGTAATTACTCGGAAAGCTTATTATCCTTGGTTTGATCGTCCTATACGTGTTCCATAGTATTTTGAGTTATCTTAGCGTATTATTTACCTAATATGTTAGGTTAATTACTTGTATTAAAAACAGCTCTTTCCACCTTACTAGCAGTTATTACTAATAGAGGAGGCCATACAAGATAGTAGATAAATATAGGAATAGTCTTATACGCATTTGAATATCTTTCCACATCTGCCTTCTATTCTCTGAGATTTATTATCTAAGTAACTCTGTATACAAAATACAGTAGGTGGGAAAGCTCTTGACCCTAAAAACGTGCATGAACGGTGTAATATTAGGGCCCAAAGAACCTAGTATAATAAGATCTACAGACCCACTTATACTCCATAAATGGACCCAGTATTAGGTGGGTTTTCCGAGTAATTACTACTGATGGCTGTACAAAGTATATTGCTCTTCCTGCTAGCCATGTTGTGTGGTGTTATGCTGGTTAACATTGACGCTCCGCTGGTCCTCCGGAAGCCACTGCCGTGGAGGCTATGTTCGCTGCGCTCTGTCGTGCCATTCAGATAGCTGATCGTCTTGAAGATTATTTGCTCTTGGAAGTTCGGACGAAGTGCGTTGAGCCTGCACGGCAATAACCCAAAGCGATGTTATAGATCTGCTCGTTCTCCCATGTACAGTACTGTACTTGTCGTGGTGAACAGCAACAAAGTGTTGCAACACTCCGTACGAGAATGCTAATGGTTGCACCTGCATCCCTTTCTCAGATCGTACTTGCTCCGATGATGGAGTATTCTGTATCGTCATCCATGGCCGACTGTCTGCGGCTCTAAAGAAGGTTCAAGTTGATAGATGGCAATGGCAATGCCTGCCCGGCGGAGAGACATCCGATCGAGACTTACTTCGTAGGAGGCGCACCAGGCGGCCTGCAGTTCGGCATTCTTCCTCCTCTACCTCTGCCACGAGTACCGGCATCCCTATCCATTATCTTATTGGTGTTTTGGAGTGGATGTCAACGCCAGTAAAATTCGTCTGCATGTGTGCCTGAAAAATGGAACGAAGGCGCTTGGCGCAAAGCCGGGCGGAGGTGCAAAGACAACACCAAGAGAATCAGACGAGAAGCAACCTCCACATTCACCGAGTTGAGCCTCATCGACCGCTTATACATCCTCAGCCTCGACCTCCGGATCACTGTCAGCCTCAGCCTCTCGTGATCCTTCTTGGGGTTTTCCTCGTCTGCTTTCTCTTAGCCAAGGCCTTCGCGCATCCCAAAGAGACCCGCGAAGCTTTCGAAGCCATTACACCCGCCCTACAAGATTCTTTGCGACTGACGTGGATGAACGCTCAAACCTTCTGGCGCGAAACCTGGCAGTTGATAGTTAATCATGCTACGGAAAGCAATATGTTTCTTATACAGTCGGTAGCGACATGCAGCGCCTTGGTCTGGTTAGTCGATCCTCAATCGCACAAGAGAATACAACTGCTAATCAAGCTGCTTTATGAAAGGCTGGTCTATCGAGCATGGCTGACTCTGCGGAAGCCCGTTCCCGAGTTAATCAGCGTTCTTGGGGTGGAAGTACCAGACAAGCCCGATGTATCTCTCGCCGGGATCAACAAAGATTCTATTACAATTCATTGGAGCCGACCTGGGGCGCAAAAGCCGGTGCAGAAATACCTGATTCAGGTAAATGGTGTCAATGGTATGTACGTTCTGTACTATAGAGCGCCAGCGCTAATTTGTGACAGTGGGAGACATTACTCCAAGAGAAAACGCGATCACAGTTACCGGCCTCAAGCCAAGTCACTTTTATAACGTTAGGGTAATCGCGGTCGGCGTTACGGGCAGTTTCCAAGCTGGTAGTCGAGTTATTCGATTGCGAACATATGGTCGGGACGGTCGCCCTCTACTAGACAATGGCCGTGTGCCTTCGAACTTCTCCGCTGACGAAGGCCAAAGTGACAGCGGAGAGGAGTCGCCTGCGGTGCGCACCCACAGCGTTGAGACTGGTGTTACTGAAGGATCACAGCCCATGCTACGAGAGTCGAGCTCCTCCCACGTTGGTCAAAGACGGAATACAGGAGGCCGGAAGCATTCTCCATCGAATCCTATTACAGATGAAGCAGCTCTAGCAAACATAACTTCGATTGTTCCGGAAGAAGACATGACACGACTGAAGGAGAAGTATGATGCAATCCGGGCGGAGACGGAGGAAATCGCGGCTCAAATCTTGAAAGATGCCGACGATTACAAGGTGCAGAGTCGTGAATTAGGGGCTCAAAAGGAGGAGAAGCTGAAGATACTTAAAGAGAAGGAGGAGGCAAGCGAGAAACTCAAGAAGGAGGTGAATCAGTCAGAGAGGGCCAACCGGCAGGCGCAGAATCGGAAACAACAAAAGGAAAAAATATTACGAGAAAAACAGAATGAGAGGGCTAAAATGCAAGCTGATATGGCTAGATGGAGGAAAGAAATCGACCAGATGAAGGCTGATAGAGAAGAATGGAAGAAAGAAAAAGAGGATCTTTTGACCGAAAAGGACAACAGGGCCGAAGAAATACGAGATGCCATTCGGCAACGCCAGAATTCCTTGCACGCCCTCGATCAAGAATTGAGTCTAAAGGGAAAGCAGTTATTGGAACTTGAAGAAGAACGAAAAAAACTTCCAGGTGCTCAAGACGATGATGAGTCCAGGACGAGAGATGCTTCAAATAAGCAACGTGATGATGAGTGGGCAGCACGCGAGCTAGACTTGAGGCAACAACTCAACGCTCAGGTACACTCATTGAGACAACTAGAGATGCAACATCAGCAGGCCCAGATCTCATATAGTACCATCAGCGCTCGGATTGCGAACAGCTCCCTCACCATGTATCATGGCAATTCCTCTGGGGTAGACTTTGATCATACTAGTCAAGGCAAGGCAAAATCTCGTCGAACTCGTCACCATCGGAAAAGCGTTCGCAATGGCACCATGTCTTCCCCAGGATACACGAGTTCCGACGCTCCCTTTCCAAATGTCATCGCCTACAATAATCCAGCCAACGCAATATCTCCAACCTTCTTCCCAGGCCCTTATATCGATCTCAACAATGACACAGCAATGGTGCCCCTCTCAGAACAAATGTCTGCCTTGAACGAATCGGACATTCGTTCCCTGACGGCTGGAGCTCCGCTTAGTCCAGGTGCGACCTCGTTGTTACCATCTACCTTGTTTTCCGACGATGAGCCCCCCAGTCCACGTCTGAATTCTTCTTTTGGGCCTTCTCTCCATGGACATTTTGGGCACTCCGCCTTCGACAATGATCCACAATCTCCATCATCCTCAAGTCGATCTGCGAGCTTGTTATCAAGTCCTCGAGATTCGTCTCACAGTCTTGCAAAGTATGGAGTTGCTAGTCACGACCATGCAGACCAAGACAGGAAATCTCTCAACTCGCCTAGGACAGAATTCGGAGCCATTGGTACCACTAGCGCGGGCGATCCAGCTTCGTCAAAATTGACAAGTTTTTTCACATTTCCAAAGTCGCGTGCTAAGACCAGCTCCAATAGTCCTGCTCTAGGTAGTTTAAAGTCAGGACAGAGCCAATCTTTTCCTCGGTCGACTGATGAGCCTGACACTGTTACAAGCAGGCAACGACGTGTGAGCTTCTCATCTGGTTGGAACATGTTTAGAGGATCAGCTGTTGCCGATGCCACCGAAGGCAATGCTCCTGCTCCAGCTCGCAACACGGGTGTAACACGACGACGACCTTTTGGTGGAGTATTTGGCTCTAGCATCGATGATCCTAAAATCACGGATCGCGACCCGAGCAGTCCAAGACCACTTTCTATTGCCTCCTCGGATCTCCCACGACCCTCAACCGATAGTGCCCCTTTCGGATGGCCAGCTGCTGAGGGCAATGTGATCAATCGAAACAGTCCCTTGGCTACAAATTGGTCTCATAATGTCACTTCGGCCTGGTCTCGAAATCCCTCTAGAAGACCAAGCATACAACACGGCTCTTCTTCCACTACTTTTGGGCCTTCGGAGCTTCTTAGTGACGACGACGAATTCTTGCCATCAGATCCACAGTTTGGCCAGACTAGCCCACCTCCAGTGGGCGTGATTGGAACCCGGCCCGCCTCGTCTCACAAACAAGTCACACCTAAACTCAATCCAGCTGCACCAACCTTCAAAGCAATGTTCAATCTCTCTTCGAAGAACGATAAAGAGAAGGAGAAAGGCAGAGGTAAAGAGCGAGATTTCGATCAGAACTCCTCCGACCTACCACCTCAAGCCTCATCTCCTTCGGAGTCCAGGAAATCGAGAGACACACATTCTGTGCACACCCAGAATAGTATTGCTGAGTCTACGGAAAGTTTGGATCGCATTACTAGCAATACACTATCAGATGTTAACCCATCATTATCCAGCTCCAAAGACAAGGAGAGCTCTTTCACCAGACTTTTGCGAAAGGGCAGCTCAAGTAAATTTAGTTTATCTTCAATCCGTGGCAAGGATGCTGGACTTTTCAGTTCCAAAAAAGCCAGCAGCAGTGCTGCAAATTCGGATCGAGCTGATCGAGATGATAGCATAGATGATGATAGCGCTGTATTTGGAAAGAGCGTTGACAGTGTTACCAGCTCTCCCATGCTTGGAAGCATGACTTCTGGGGAATGGAGTCGGAAAGATCACCCCTCTACTCCCAAAGAAGGTCGTATGAGCGTCAATTGGGGCAGAGCATTTGGCATCAAGAAGGGCAAAGGTCGAGAGAGCTTGGATGTTGATCGCAGTGAAGCAGAGACAACAGGCACCGAGGACGAGGGTAATTGAATATCAACAAACAAAAGTCTATAGAGTCTGATATCCACGAGGTTGGAAATGATAGACACACTTCAGCCCATTAACACGTGCTCGTACCATATCAAGCAATTGTCGCCGCAAAGTTCCGATCTAGGGCTGAATGTCAGTTGTGCAGCTTTCCATCTGCTCGGCCCTAGTACTGGTGCGTTCAGACATTAAGGTTACATTTGGTAAGGCAACCACATTTGATCCCAAAGACATGAGTGATTTGAAATGCCCCGGCATCACCCCTTTCAAAGCTTTGGTAATGACCATCCGAAGTCTCTTTCTATACCTTTCTATCAGTAATGTATGCAGAGAAAGCATGTGGGCGAATCGCCCCACGGATAACACCGTCCCTAATTCGGATGCTGAACGAGGAAGGTATACTGATTGGGTGTCTCGAATATGCATGTTTTCCACCACGTGCCAATGCGGCCCAGCAGAATTCAGAGGATTCCGGTTGACGGGCATCCCACCGGGAGGTGAACCTTTTCGTCACCGTAAGAACTGATTTGACTATAAGCATACCCCATGTGGATTTTTACCGCGATGGGGGAGAGCCAACCAAGCAGGTCGGGAGCATTGAACATTCCGACGGCGGCTGAAGGCGGCGGAGGTGGGTTTTGCAAGTTTGGAGTGCTTTAAGACGTGGTCGTCGCTCGAGAGGGAGAATAGCATGTTATAAAAGAATAAAAGGGTTCTGGAAATAATCGTTCATCTGTGACCGAGTTGGATTATTTCATGAGATTCGACGACCTCTACGATGAAGGAATCTGAGAGGATCCGATCGTTTGGTCCGAAAAGCAGATCTGGGTAAGTCTTTCCTCGCGAAGTATAGGAATGTCCACATGGCTGATAGCAAGCAGGTGTGTCACGTGTAAACAACGACGTATAAAATGCGATGGTATGAGTTCTCCTCACCAGAAATGTCCTGTTTCTCATAGAGCATCAAGCATTGACATCGAAATTCACTAGAAACTCAACCTGAATGCCTGCGCTGCACCAAGTCCGGTCGTCTTTGTGGTGGCTATACACGTATTCGTGCAGGTGTAATCCGTGGAGATCGAAAAGTAGCGATTGCTCCTAAATCTTCAGCTTTGCTTGTTGGCGGGGTCTCAATTGGTGGCGGTATGACAGCAGGCCGGTTTGAGAATGACCTCGAAGCTAGGTATTTCAACCTGTTCGCGAATAAGGTTGCGGGAGAGATTGCGCCAGGGTTTAATCCTGGGCTTTGGAGGAGGCTGGTTTTGCAGGCTTGTGAGAGGGTAGAGAGCATTAGGCACGGTGTTATTGCTATTGCCGGTAAGCAAACTTTGCTTTGAGGGAAATACAATGCATTGTTGATCTGATGCGTGGTTCAGCATTAGCCAAGACTTCTGAAGCTTCGAGAGCTGGGAGGATCAGGAAGGGCTTGTTACTTGGATATCTCCCACGATCCGGTTCCGGGTTCCAGAATCAGACAGATACTAATTCTCCTTTCGCGGACTATATGAAAGAGGCTATTAGACATCATAGTAGGTCTTCACGGTATAATAACGAGATTCTTTTTGCTGATTTTGCTTACTTAGATTTTGCATTGCAGCAGTATCAGAAAGCTATCAAGAGTATGCGAGCTGCCATCTTGGAGGGGAAGCATGATGTAAGGACTGCGCTTATAACTTGTATTATTATTGCATGTTTCGAATCACTTCACGGGAATCCGGAGGGGTCGTCAGATCAGGTATTGATTGGGCTTGCTTTGTTGCGAGAGTGGAAGTTCTCTTGTCGCAATTCTTCGCAGCATGTTCTAGGCTTCTCTTCTCCAGAGCCAGACAATGTTGAGGACTTTTTGGTGCAGACATTTGGTCATATGGGTACGTATGACGGGATATTCCCTTCAAATCCCTGGAAAATATTGTGATAATGACTCCGATCTTTCAACGACTGCCTCTTGTTAAGCGAACTCAAGATTTCCACAGCTCAGGAGAGACTACTTAAGTACTGACGGATCTTACAGAAACTCAGATCATGACTTACCGCGATACGCGGACAGCTGATCGTCACTATGAGCTGTTAGACGAAGGTAGAGAGGCAGTTGAGAACATGCCAAGAGCCTTCGAAAGTGTCGAACACGCTCGAATATACTCGGACCTAATCATTCGACGTGCCTTGCACTTTTCTGCATCTTCAGCTATCACCACTCAAAGACTTCGAGAGCCTCCTCTAAGCAAGCGGACTGAACGGACTGGCACATCAGACTACCCAGGCCCGGAAATGTCTCGTCGCGCTTCACCTACGATCCCTCTTGGAAACCGTGGTGTCACGGGTGCCCCCGATCCTCCAGATTTCCCTCGCTTCTTCCACGGCTTCAAACCATTAACCACGTCCTCCTCACACCAGCCACCAGTCCAACCAACCACCTATATAACTTCCACCCCAGAGCATACTCCTCGCGACATTCTATCTGAAGCTCTCGAATACGATAGAGTCTTCGATGTCTGGCTCGCGAACTTTTCCACTACTCTCGGCTACTCCCTCCAAATCGGAGGCGAAACCGCTATAGCCGCGTTAACACTAGTCGTCAACATGAACGGCGCCAAATTCTTTCGCGCCGTAACGTTCAAATCAGAAATGGATTTCGACGTCTTCTTGCCCCAATTCCGCGAAATCGTGCACTACGCCAAACTCCTCCAACGGATCCGAAATAATACCATCGCCTCTCGGAAGCACTCCAGTGATTACCCTCAATCACCTGGACTGGAATTTTCCTTCGAGCAGGGGATCACGGTAGTCTTACAGCTTACGGCTACGAAATGCCGGAATGGACCTATTCGGCGGGAGGCACTTCGCTTGTTGGATGCGCATCGGAAGAGGGAGGGGATGATGGATAGTTATTACTTTGCGGTTTACTCGAGGTGGATTGTGGGACTTGAGGGCCAGCTGGAGGGGAATGCGGTGGAGGATAGAGAGGGTTATGTGTTGCCTGCTAGGAGGAGGGTGACTAAGTTGAAGGGGAGTCCGAGGTGGATGGAGAGGAGAGCGGAGATTAGTTGTTTTCAGATGGTTGGGGAGGGTGCTGCTGAGAGGTGGGAGGAGAGGAGGGATGAGTTTAGTTGGTGATGCTTCTTGATGCGATTGATCAGTATTATGGAATTTGGGCATGTAAACTTTGAAAGAAACACCTTTGACACCGAAGTAAATGCCACATTCAAGTTTGTATAGGCGTGGAGAAGCTGTCTTTTGGTACACCAGTTAAGACATAGTTGCTCCGTACGCTATTCTGCGTCGGAAAATGAGAAGGCTTGCTGAACTTACGCTCCTTTCTCTTTCGGGAGTAGAATTCGTCACTGCCAGAACGGACTACAAGATATCTCAATGTCGCCGCTGTCACATAAAATCCCTGAAGGATGAGTCCGTGATTTTAAGATGATTACAACCAATGAAGCAATCTCTCTCGCGTCTAAAGACGAGATAACATTATGTAGATCCACAATTGGTCCAGCCATACATTGTCTGTGATAATACTTGGCGGTCTCGATGGCCGACGGAGGACCAAGGATATACAGCGTCGGGCTGGTACGGGCGGTGAATCCTGTCTCAACTTGAGATGATAGCCTACTTCTGGCTCTAACTAATTGCTCTTAGCTCATACACTCCTACGATAGACGTTCTACTTCAAGGTGCATCTCTGAGAAGGGCCTTGTTAGTCCGCAACTGATCCGATGGGAGGTTTGAGGCTGACTTAAGATTGATGAAGTAGTGCTCGTTACATGTCAGAATAAACTTTTATTGTCAACGTATGGAAACGTCCATTCGTTAGCAACAAGAAATCGAGAGTAATTAATTGATAGGCGTTTTTCAACCGCGATAGTGTAATATCCCGTGAAAAGAAAACAGAGAGATACCTCCGGATGGAACAGTAGATAGCTTCAGATATTGGAGGTGGTTGACCTATAATGCAAGACTTCCACCAAATGAGTCTACGGCAGCGCAAGAAAGATGACAGTTTTCCTAGTCGCAATTACTGTACTTCGTAGGACAAAAATTTGTTATGCTCATCGAGTCGGGAGTCTCAAATAAAAGTGCGAAATTATCTGACAACTCTGTAAATGGCAAAAATAGAAAGAAAATAAAAAAACAACAAGGGATGATGGGTCCTATAAAACTTCGACTATTTGGAAATTAGGCATTCAAGTAAAGGAGCGAGACTGCTCTTTGGATCATGGCCGTTGCTGATTCAATAAGCATGCAGTACGTTATCTCATAAATCAGACGTTTCGGTCGGAAACCACTGGGGGTGTGGGTCGTACAGTATACCGTAACCCCGACTTTACCTACGTGCACGGGCGTAATCTAGGTAATATTGATGTAAAGCGCCCTACACCCCTAGTGGTTTTCTCCCTAGAGTCTGAGGTCTTTTAGTGCGGAAATCGCTTATATAGCCGTATTTTCGACTACCTCTAAAAGTTTAATCAATTATAGCTAATTTAAAAACTATCTATATAACTCGCGTATTAGTATAGATTTATAACGACACAAGCTGATTCATGTGAGAATCGTTCTTATTATAATATTAAGCTCCCCTAATCACAAAGCTTACATACTAAACCTTATATATAAGAACCTTATATATAAGACCGAATACCGAACCCCCTCCTAATAGAATACCGGGACCCCTCCTTATAGGATCCGAGTACTA